>PVKH010007696.1:0-20017 GCA_004027955.1 Chaetophractus vellerosus | reverse complement strand
TTTTTTTTTTTAACACTAGATCCCTCTATTTTTATATATTATTCTTTTAAAATTTTTAAATTTTTATTTATTACATATCCCCCCCCCCTTCTTCTTGTTCTTGCTGTGTTCATTTTTGTGTTCTTCTGTGTCTGCTTGTCTCCCCCCGTTGCGGCGACCTACCCAGTCAGCTCACCACGCGGTGGCCTTGTCTGCTCGCGGGCGGCTTGCCCTGCCCATGTCTGCTTTGCCCTGCTCGCGGGAGACTTGCCCTGCCTATGGCGGCTTTGCCCTGCCCGTGGAGGCTTTGCCCCACCCACGGCAACTTGCCTTCTCAAGAAGGTCTGCCCGCTCGAAGAGGCCCCGGGAACCGAACATGGGGCCACCCATGTGGTAAACCGGCACCCTATCCACTGGGCTACAGCTGGCCCCTTATATATTATTTTAAAATTAATTCATACATATGGCTGACACATACTGAACCCTCAGAATTAGCTAGGATTTATTGAGAGCTTATGATTGCTAAACTATATTACAATACTACCTTACATTAAATTTGACACCTTTTTTTTTTTTTTTTTTAAAGATTTATTTTATTTTTATTACATATCTCCCCTTCCCCCCCGTTGCGGCGACGCGCCGAGACTTGGTCACTGCGCAGGCGCGGCTTTCCCCGCTTGTGGGCGGCTTCTGCTTCCATCACGGCCATCTTTTTTCAGTTCGCAGGTGGCTGGCTGTGCTCGATTTGCAGGCGACCTGCCCTGCCCGTGGTGGCTTTTGCCTGTCCGTGGCAGCTTTTTGCCCTGCCCACGGTGGCTCCGGCCTGCCCATGGCGGCTTGCCATTCTCAAGGCGGTCTGCCCGCTAGGAGAGGTCCCCGGGAACCGAACCCAGGGCCTCCCATGTGGTTTCCCAGCGAGCTCTTTATCCACTGAGCTATCTAGCCGGGCCCTAAATTTGACACCTTAAATCCTTCTCATAAATCCTCACAATAAGCCTATGAGATAGATAAGATTATTATTTAACTCTTAAGAAGGTTATGTAACTCACCCAAGGTCTAGGCTATCTTTTTAATCACTTTTTATGTTGAAATATATATTGAATACGTTTGAATGCATTTTCATTAAGTATATGCTTATTTTAAATGTGGCATTAATTTCTTTTTGGTTTTGTCAGTCTTTATTAACCATTTTGGGAAGTGTTAGAAAGAATCATGCAGAAAGAAAATTTATTTATTTATTTATTTATTTATATATATTTTTAAAGATTTATTTATTTTATTACATACCTCCCTTCCCCCCCGCTGCAGCGACACGCTGAGACTGGTCTCTGCGCAGGCGCGGCTTTCCCCGCTTGTGGGTGGCTTCTGCTTCCATTCATTCACGGCTGGCTCTCAGTTCGCGGGTGGCTGGCTGCGCTCCATTCGCGGGCGACCTGCCCTGCCCGTGGCGGCTTTTTGCCCTGTCCGTGGCAGCTTTTTGCCCTGCCCATGGTGGCTCTGCCCGCCCATGGCGGCTTGCCATTCTCAAGGCGGTCTGCCCGCTAGGAGAGGTCCCCGGGAACCGAACCTGGGGCCTCCCATGTGGTATGCTGGTGCCCTATCCACTGGGCTATCCAGCCGGCCCCCAGAAAGAAAATTTAAATCCTTGGCAGTCTTGCACATTTTATATTTGATTTATATTTTTCCATTATTCATTCCATAAGTGTGAATATGTGTGCTTGTGTATAAAATAACTGGTATATTATACACAATGAAGAGTATCAAGTTTTAATGCAGTAATATTTTGTAAATATTTTCCTCTGTATTTAATACATTTCTAATATATTATTTTAAAAAGTAACTTTAATTCCCTGCAAGAAAACCTTATAATTTATGTTAAGGTTATCCTAACTTTTGGATAGTTCTAGCATTTCCAACCTTTTTTGATGCTGTGATAACCATAGGATGACCATCAGTTCACATAAACTCTCAAGCACATGCGTAATTTGTTTCTTAAGAAAAATTACTGCCAGTTCAATTGTTGCATCAAAGGGGAGGAAAGGGATTGTTTTTATAAGCAATTCTATGCTGCCTCCAACAAAAGTTTTGTCTGAGTTATATTTTAGGCCTTAACTCATTCAAGCTATGTTCATTCATTTTTTTTTAACTTTAGAGATACACTGCTTATATTGAAGTACAGTTTAATAATTGTCCAAAGTATGTGGCACCCTACATGTAAAGGATGCTTTAACAGCCTCTATTGTATATTTTCATTTTTATGCTACCAAACATTTCTATAGAGTTTAGTTTTATATATATATATATAGAGAGAGAGGGGGGGGGAGAGAGGGTGAGGGAGAGAGAGAGCGCGCTGTGACAACTATAAGAAGAAATGATTGTTGTGGTCTGACTGATTACAAATGTTTCTAATCACCTGAATTTATTAAAATAAATGGGATACTTAGCTGTAGAGTCTATGAAGTTGAAGTGGGTAATTTGATGTCTTTATTTTTCCAGATGTTTATTTGATGTGAAAACTAGGTCTGAGCATTCTTTAGCGATTCTTTCCTTTTGGGGGTCTGGGTCATGATATTCTATCTTAAAATTTATAATTTATATATTTATAAATCTTATAATTTATAATTTATATTATACACATACACACAGTATTACTACCCTGTGTAATAGGATAGTAATTCTAGTATATAGCATAGAAGAAGTTCTTGGTGTAAAGTGAGTGATTATCATTGTGTAGGTTTATTTACTTCTTGTTGGCATCTGGGGAAAGTTTGCCTGGACAGATATATGGAGAGAAAAAAAAATATTATGGCCTTTCTGGAAGGTCCAAATGAAAAGTGGATCTTCTGTAGTAGAAGTAGGAAGAGAAATAATAAGAGATGCTCAATAAATATGTGTTGAATGAAAGAATAAATAAATGGATTAAAGAATACTCTGTTTCATAAGCATTCACTCTTGTCATATTTGGAAATAACACTATATACAGACTCCTAGTCCCAGCAGCTTCCTTGAGTTAGCTCTGCAGATGTAGAAAAATCACTAAAACTCAAGTGCCTCGTTGGAAAAACGAGCTCTCATCCCATTGGATTTTTAATGCTAAGTAAATTAATCTATATGAATAAATCTATGAAATTAGTTATGTGCTATATGCTTACTATATAGTTCATTAGTATGTAAATAAAATATAGCTACCGTAGAAGAGTAATTGCTTGTGAATTTGTAATAAATTAGGTATTTACTGGGACAGTTTGTATCCCTTCTAAAATGTAGTTTCGATAAGCAGAAATCTCTTAAGGCTTAAAATTTCTTTAATTGATAGTGAGTATTTAGAATGTTAACTATTTAAATAGCTCTACAGTGATTTTCCTTCTCTTCATGATTTCGCCTTGTTTATCCTACTGATTTATCCTGACGACCCAGTTAAGCAGTCTATGCACTTTAATGCCATCTTTTTTATGGGACTAATAAAAGAAAATTCTTTGCAATGGGAAATTTTCTTTATTTAAATGCAAATTAAAACTATCTTCTTTCAGTAACAGGCCAAAGATTACAAATGCATGCTGTTTAACAATTTGGGGTAAAAAGTAAAAAATGCTTTTCTTTTCCAGATTCTAATGAAACTGATTTTGTTCTTGTAAAACGGTGCAACTAATTGCTCTGTGATGTTTACATTATCTTATGTATATTTCATGTTGCAAGGTAACATTTATATAAGAAAGGGAAAAACTAAATTCCTAGACTTTACTACCTAACTTGAAATTTCAAGACACAAGCGTATTTGCCTTTCTGTTTTGCCATTCAACTGCTCTGACTGAATAAATTTCATTCTCCTTACACCATCTTTATTGTATCTAGAACTGATTTTGTAATATTTATCTTGAAAGGATGTTCTAAGAACAAATGCAATAACGTGCCAAGCAGACTTAAGATTTTGAGAACGATCATTCTCTGGAACCAGATGTAGCCAATTTCCTTCTTTTGAAACTCACATTGGCAATCAGCAGATATCAAGAAAAAGATCAAGAAATTGAGAAGGCAAAAGAACAGAACAAATGAATGCTTATTACTTGCCCAGTAGGTAATGAGATTTTTGAAAGAAATGGGGCTGTATGTATCTGGGCAATGAGATTAAGGAAAATGAAGTGGGCCAGGAGATAAATGAGTCATGTCCAACGTGTAACTTTTCCCCCATTCTCTCCTTGTGATTAAAAATGGAGTATGGTCCCCAAAGGATAAGATCTGTCCTACTCTCTCATAGCTTACCTACGCAAACTGCGATTATTCTGACCTTGAGAAGAGAGCCTTGTATTTCAGAGTACTATGACTCATATTCTTTCAAATGTCAGATCCTGTGTCCTCCCTTCCAATCAAATCCTAAAATGAGAGCTGTAACTGACCTTGGGGTGAATGGAAAACTATAACATGGCACTGAGAAATAGGAACCCACATGCAATAATATGGCAGCCCAGCCTCAACCCCAGTTGCCTTTTTCTTTTTATTTAACTTTGCATCTTGTATTTATAGGGGAGCTTTTTGTTGTAGTTGTTTATGTAACAATGACCAGTGACTGAATAGAATGGAGTCTTCTTATCATTGCAATGTGAGTAAGATTCTTTAATATTAAATATATAAATTGGGGAAAACCTTGGAATAACACACCCTCAGAATCAAATTCCATGGTAGCCTGAAATAAAGTATGGGTCCCTACCTTTTTTCTAGTTCAGGTTTTGGTAAAAGTTCGATTTTTTTTATTAAGGTAATTATGTGATGATTAGGGAAAGCAAGGAACTGTGATGACAAAAAGAAATAATTTGTGAAAATGTTAAACAAACAAAAAAAAAAGGTCCAATTCAGTAAAATAATTGACTTTCAGTTGCCTGGTCCATGATCCAGGCAACAGCTTTTCTTAACTTTACACTGCATGTTTTTATATGTTAAAGACCCAGCTAATGTCATATCTAAGGGGCATTTCTTTTTTGTGGCATTTACACCTGAAATATTTCAGTTGAGAAATTTTAATTTTTTTCTTAAACTCCATATTGTTTAGCTCTGGATCTGAAAAAAGGAAACAAAAGTAGCCTTCATAATAATCACAATACATAGCCAACATATCAGTAGTTAGGAAAAGTCTCATTTCCTTTATTCAGAGAGTAAATATCTTGAAAAGAAATGAGGAATAATTTCCAATAGTTTCCAGTGAAGTAGAAAGGGCTTATGCTTGTTTTTTGAAAGTTAATGAATTATCACTGGAGGAGAGTTTTCTTCTTTGATAGAAAAAAATTGACAGCTGAAGGAAACCAATGCCTCAACAGTTTTAGAAAGAAAGAAGGGAAAAAGGAACTAAGATAGTAAATCCACTCTGTGCCAGGAATTTTGCTAGGCACCTCACACATATTCCATTTAACACACATTGTGATCTTATGAATGAAATGTTATTCCCCCCATTTTCCTCATGAGAAAACTAAGGCTCAGAGAGATTCATTTACTCAATGTTCATAAGTGACAGGTAGATCTGACTCTTCAAAGCTTAAGATCACGATTAGGCAAGCTGTTTGACATTTACGAGAAAATGATGTTGCATGTAACAACAGGAGAAATATTTGTTTTAATTTTCACTTTAATCTGGTAGCCCTGTCCTCTTTAGGGAGAGGTCATTAGGAATATACAAAATCCAAATTATCATCCTGAGTTATTATGTAAGTTTTATTTTTTTCAAAATATGAGAGACAATTGCATCTTGGGCAGGTTCCAATTAAGAAAACATTCCTGGGCACACTTTCTCCCTTTCTTTATGTCATGGATCAGCTGGTTATTTATTTGAACTTGCCTACATGGACATTCCCGCTAAATGCGTGGCGTGACCAGTTCTGGCTTCAGTGAGCTCTCTCATTCTACTGCATGGCTGGGATTTTAGATAGGGGGAAACAAAGAAAGATTTCCCTTGTTGGATTAAACTTCACATCTTTGGCAGCACAAATTGAGCCAGAAAACCTAAGTTAGGAACTATCTGTTTCTAGGCAGAATGTCAGCGAGAAGGAGAAAGGTGAACGTGTCTCCAAAAAAAGTCACCCTTCCCTGAAGGTAAAGTGCTTAAGCACATCTGTATGTGAGTCCCACCTATTTATGGTGGGACATGAAGTTGAAACAATACAATAACTGCCTGTACAGCTCAAGGGAAACCAATAATTATCAATCTGCTCAAGAACCCTGCCAATTATTGCAAAAGAACTAGATTTGCATAACTAATTCATTGGTGCATATCAGTCTCTGGAAAAAGAAAAGCAGTGGTGGAAAACTAAAAAAGGTTAATTCAAGAGCTTTCCCACAAACATTTAAAATGTAATTAAGTCATTAGAGTAGACCATTATGCTAGAGTATTAAGTTTGGAAAATATGGACACATAGATGTGGCAGTGGCAAAGAATATATTCATCATCATTATTTTATTTCAAATTTAGAATTTCCTGATAATTATATCACTTCTTGCTAAAGTGGTAGAAAGAATGTAAATGTATTTCTAAATAAGCGTTATAATTGATATATATAAACTTATAAATATATATAATTATTTCTATCATTATATATAAATATATATATAAATTTATAATGTATATATATGAGTTATCATGTATATAAATTATATATATGTACATTTAAAATGTAAACTTCAGTCACAAGATTGTTCTGCATATTTATATCACTAGCTAATACTTGATTTTGGTATAAATAACTGTTGAAAAAAACCATAAAGGTGTCCTAGAATATAATAAACACCAGGTTAATAGCAAAGTATTAAAAAGGAAAGAAGCAGAAAAATGTAAAGAATAATGATAAGGATACCTATTTTGTTAATACTTATGTCATAAATAATTAACACAATATAGGTATCCAATAAAGGTGTTCCTGAATGTTTGCAATAACTAATTTGATAAACATGGTGAGTTAATTTTATTAATTTCCACTTAATATTCCATGAGGCCATATTTTTTGAAAAAAATTCCGATAATATTTACTCTGTTGAGACATTTATGAATTGGTTTAATAGAATGTATACATTACTAATTTAACCAAGAGCTTAGTTTCGTATGTGCTATTTATGACATAATTTGGGATAGTTTAAAATAGAAATTTGGAGTTATAAATGTCTTAATTCCTTTTTAATTATTTCCAAGGAAGGGAAGAAAATAACACAGGGAAAATGTGGATCTTTGTGCAGTTTACTTAAGCTTTCTAGTATAGCAAATCCTTTTTTCATGATTATCTAAAATTTTACAGTAACAAAATGGTTTTTGGTAGTCACACAGAAATGATTAAGAGAGGACAAGAAGATCAATAGGAAAAGATTAAAAGGACTGTCATTTTTCAGCCTAGAGAAGAGAGAGAAGGCTGAAACACGTCAAATGTATGGGGTTTTAAACATTGGATGGTAATTAGTTGCTATTAATTTATGTCAGCAAAGGGGAAAGAAAATATGTAAAACTGCATCATGAACAATTTAGATTAGATATCAAGAAAATACCTGAATGTGAAAATGAAGAACAAAAGAATATTATTTGTCTTTGGGATTCAAAAAATATTTTTCCATTTAAGCACCTAATTTCCCGATCAAGATGATACATGGTCGTCACATTCACAGTGTTTTCCTAATCAATGCCTTAGCTCATTATTCAAAATTTGAAAAACACTGGAAAAATCACTTTTAATTTCATCCCTCTAAGAAATTCAAGTTAAAGACCATCTACTTACTATTCCTTCAAGTACTTTATATATTAAAATGTTTATTTATCTGTATATATAGGTTTGTATGTGTTTTAATTTCAGTTTTAAAACAACAAAATAAAAAGTAAAAATTAGAAAATAACAGAAAAAGAATAAAAATAATTTCATTTATGGCACATATTACCTTTGTCACTTATTCTATGTAAGAAATTTCTCTCATCATCAAATATTTTTAAAATTATCATATTATTCCTTATGGACATGCCTTGATTTATTGCATCAATTTATTCTTGGACCTTTAGATTATTTCCACTTTTTAATCATTAAAATTTGTGTTCCTGGTGTCCTTTCACTTATATTTTTGAACATTTTTTCTGATCATTTCCTTAATCTATATTTCTAAAAGTAAAATTGCCTGAGCAAAGAGCATGAAAAACTTTTAAGACTTATCATAAATCTTGACAAATTGTTCTCTGGAAAAGATGTATTTTCTTAGCTTCAGCATTTTAAATTAGAGATTAAAGATGAAAATAATTATGTTTCTTCATATTTAGTCCTAATACAATGGAACCATGAGAGACCTATTAAAATTTTTCCTTTGAATTTTTTTTCGTACTTTGAAACACACACACATCTAAAAGAACCTTAAAACCAGGCATCAGGGGAGGCTTACTAAACCGTATCAATAAGATCATGTCATTCTCAAGAAAAGCATGTTTCAAATAAAAAGGAAATGTCAGCCCTGAGCGTTTTTATTAACCATCCCCCCATCTTGACTTCACATTCAGCTTTGGCTGACCACTTCCTCTCCTTGGTTTATTTGTATTAGAAATAAGTGGATTCATTAACTGTGTCACTTGGTGGCCAGGCAAGTCTAGCTAGTGTCCAATAACAGGTAATAGTTGTATTTTTCATGGGGTGACTGATGTTTACTTTGTTGATAGCCCCAGAAGCCAATGTAATCTGAGATAAGTCTTTGCTTACTCCTTGTTTTACAGATAGGCTGAAACTAGCGAGAAAGAAAAATAATCACACTAGAATATGGTATCTGCAGCCATTCTTCCCTGGGTGACTTTTTTGGGAATCTCTGAAAAGGCATTTTTCTAAGCTACGCCTTTCCTAATGAAAATGCTTTTCTTGTCTCCCCTCTCCTAATTAAGCCAAAAGGAATCAACTGTAAAAGCGAGTTAAAAATATGGAAGATGAAAATAATGACAAAAGTCTAGTTTTTGTCTAGCATTGAATTTTGTGTGTGCTCAACTGTTTTGTATAGGCTGTTAGCCGATGATATATAATAGCAAAAATAACCAAATAAAATTGATACTGGCATTGTCTACAACTTAAATAATTTTTAGAGAGCTACATTATGTTTTTCTATATTGATTCATTGGCTTTACTGTTTTAGCTGTGTGAAAATGATTTTATTTTAGATAACCTGAAATAAATAAGTGAGAAAAGCATGTTTTATTATTGCTAATAACATACTTAATGGAAATTTACTATTGTTTGATTTGCTACATTTTTGGACTTTTTCTACCTAGCATATGCATAATGTGCAAATGAAGAAACGGAGGCATAGAGACATTTAAATAATTCCTGCCATTCAAAGGGCTAGCAATTAAATGTCAAACACAATCTTGTGCTTGCCTGAGTATGGAGTCCATTCACTTAACAATTACGCCACATGCTCTGCATTTTATAATGCTGAATATGCATAAGGTTGATATAACACAAAAGATTGAGAGCTAAACATTAAATGAGTGATGTCTTATCAGCCGATGTGGAAGTGTACCATTCATTTTTAGCATCCAACGGTTAGCTCACTACCAAGCAGGCATCTACTATTCATTTAATTGAATTGCACAGCCCCCTTGATTGAAGGTGTTTGCTGCAGATCAAACTATATATGCTATTCCATTTGTGGAGTCATCTTCATTTGCAATTAGTCACAAGAGCAAATCAACTTTATTGTTTCATCAGTCATGTTGTTAAAATTTCATACGAATATATATATATTTATTCATAATTTCTCTCTATAAATATTCATGTTTATATATATAAATATATATTTCCATAGCTTGATTACCAAAAATTAGTTATTACATTTGTCTCTTATATGTGTGTGTTCAAAAATTCCATCCAATCTCAAAGAATCACATCATCTAACATGGCAGATTCTGAGAGGAAGAGTTACGAAAGAATATGAGGAATCAAAATACTATAGAAAAGTAACCACTTCTAGGGAATATTCTTCATGTTAAGTATCAGTATTATTAAATTTGTTTAAAATTTTAATTTTACTTTATACTTTACTTGTACATATTATATTCGCACCCTTTATATATGTACATTTTAAATGTTGTTGAGTACACTTAAAATATCCAATGTGTTCAGGAGACTGACAATTATGTCCCATCATGACACGTATTATTTAACACCTCTAGTTCGTAAGAGCTGAAAATAAGAGATACTCCTTTGGAGACAAACTCCATCTAACGCCTATTCTGTGTGGTGATTGTCACATCTTCCATTTCTGGCTTATTTGCTTTAAGGCATTTTTGAAGTTGTCCCCGAAAACTCAAGTGTTACCTCAGAGGAAGGCAGTTAGGACAGGAGAGTGTTTTTGAGGGCGTTACAAAGAAATAAATGAAATAAAGATGTTGCTAAAAGCTATCGTCTTAGATTCACAAGCTGACAGGAAAAGAGCTTTCCAATTCCAAAACAGCTTGAGCCAGCCGAGTGGTTTGCTCTGTCAGGAAAATAAGGGATGTGGATGTGTGATCCAGCTGTGCTCACACTGTTGGCACCGTTTAAACTTGGGCCAGATCTTCACTGCAGATAAGAACTTGAGTTCTTGGGAGAAAAATCCATTACAACTATTGCATTCATTTTCCAGGAATGCAATCCAAAATAGCAGGGAGCTTTTGGAAACATTTCTTGGCAATTATATTTAGTTGAAGAAACTCAGAATATGAGAATGTAGCCTAGGACACACCTCGACAGAAATAAAGAGTTATCCAGGCTGGGCTACAATAATACTGTCTCCCCAGCATGGACGTTTATCAGGGGCTTTAATGGGAAGGATAATTACAATGAACTCAAATAGTGTGTTGTATGAGTCAGACGCAGATTCCAGCTCACTAATGAAATGGAAAATCCTGACATAGGTGTGACAATGAGAATTATCACTATTCTCATTCAGTGCTAATTTCATTTCTTGAATCAAATTCTGCTCATCTTCTCTGTGTTTGACATTATTCGGCCAATATTGGGATCAGGATTTGTTTATGCATTAGACACAGTGGGCATAGCCCTTATGGCCTATGAATGTTTTTTGGGAACTATGGTTTTGTTGGATCTTGAGCTAAAAATATAATAATAATAGCTAACATGTATTGATTGTTTACTTTGAATCAGGCCTTGTTAGGAGAGGTTTGCATCCATTTATTCACCAATCACCACAACAGCTTTTAGAGTAGATACTTTCAATATCTCTATTTTATATATTTGTTGAACCTGAGGTATAGAGAGGCTAAGTAGCCCAAAGTTAGACAAGAAAGAAGCCAACCAGATAGGACCTTAGAGGCCAAGCCCAGGTTTTGGTCTCTCCCCTTGCAACAATGGGAAGCCAATGTAGGGTTATTATCATTTTTAAAAGTTCCCTCTGGAAGCAATTAGGAAACCAGTTGGAATTAGAGGATGCCACTAGGGGATGCCAGGAGAACATTGAGGCTGTTTCAGTAGCCTAGGGAGAGATGAGAGATGAGGAATCTTAGACCGAGGGGGTGGGTGTGGTAGTGTGAGACTGTGCAATGAAATCCAAGCAGCCCTAGATCTTTCTCTTGGCCAAGCTTGGAAGGCAGTCAAGGCCCATTGTTAGTTGTAGATGCCCCACATATGATATTTTGGCCTGCGATGACTTTTTTCTTTCCTGATTTTTTAATGCAACTTTCTATTTTTTTTAAATGAAATCCATGGCTATTGTTCTTGAACATGATATAAGCTATTTGAAATTTATAAGAAAACAACATAGAAAAAAATCACATGTTAAAGTTGGCATGAAACATAATGTGACTTGATGTCTTCGACTAACAAAATTAGTTCTCTTGAATCCTTTCTTCAGTAGGAAAAAAAAAAATAAGAAAGAAAGAAAATTTAGCCTGAAACAACAATGAAAAGTAAAACCAACACAAACTCATTAGGCTGTTTGCTTTCCTTGAATTCAAACTGACATATGACTTCAATATTTTCACAAGGATTAGGATCGTTTTCTATATATTAAACCAGTATTGCATCATCAGCTTTCAGGTAGTTGAAAAGCTCCAGCATGCTACAAAATACTTTTGACTTGATACATTTTTTTTGGTTGTATTGAACTTGTTAATTTCATAATATCTGTACAACGACTCCATATCCAATTTTTCGTAATGGTAAAAATAATAGCTTGTCAAAACTTGACGTATTAAAAATGTACGAGTTGATTCATAAGTTATGTGAAAGTGTAGGTTTTACTTACTCCTTAATATTAAATATCCTTAGCCCATGTTCTGGCCAAATACCCTACCAGAATTCACTTCAAGTTTGCTTAAACACTTGTTGAAAGAAAGTTGATTGAGGTTTCCATTAGGGATGGTTGCTCCTGGGAAAGAGAATTTATTGGACTATTACAGGAAGAAAGCTAGCCCGATTGATCCAGGTCTCAAATATGATTGTTTGTATCCTAGATAAAACAGGAAGATATTTCTACATGTTTATATCTACACTGGCATTGACTGTTGGAAAGCACAAAGACATGTGGATTTCTTCTACCGCTACTCAAGAGCAGATTTACTAAAAGCCACGATTTCTCTAAGGCATATGTTGCTTATAAATGATATTAAAATAATGCCCCAAATACCTACTAACTGAAATTACTGTATTTGTGGTCATAAAAGTGACTCACATGGGCAAAGCAACTCCAAGGTGGAGGATTAGTGTTTCAAGTTCTACATGTAACTTTGGAGGAAATGCTCTCCCTTTCTTTGTCAGCAGCATTCTCTAAACCATGTATTTATTTTTGGCCAATAGGGAATTCAGTGCCGCATATTGTTTGTACAAAGTTACTGCAGTGACTGATTATTATTAATTACACTCCCGAAAGAATTTCAAGTCAGACAGGACTCAAGTTTCATAATTAACCTATGCATCAGCCCTTCCCATTTCAGAAGGTAACTGTGACAGTGATTTTTGCTGGGACCCCAGGCAAGGTCTGAACAGCGAGACGAGACTACCTGAAAACATTGTACTTACCTGAGGAGCATTTGCCTAGGACTTGCCTATAAATAAGGTGAACTTATAGTTCCTTGCATAAACATGCTTGAAAATTGAAGGGGGAGATGTTAATAATTATGCCAGGACAAGCAGCATAAACTGGGATTGCCCTACAGAAAGTAGAAAACAGAACTGAGAACCAAGAAACAACTCAAAAATCTTATGAGGACCATCAAAAAGATGTGAAGAAAAGGCCAATGCTAAGGTTTAAACAGCTGATTCGTAAGAGTTCCTTTGAGTCTTCATTCAGAACTTGCTTCATTTCAGAACCTATCTAAAATCTCTCATTTTAGATAGGTTTGAATTAAACTTTCCTGTAGCTTTGTCTGATTTATAGGGCCTGGTGATTGGGAAGCTTCAAATGAGAAGCAGCAGCAGCTGACATCCCACTAGGGAGGCACATGCAGAATAAAACTACAACAAACAAAAACAAAAAACACGACACCAGAAGTATAAAAGTAAGCACAAATATAGGAGTTGTCTATTATTTCCTAAGTGATAATTTTGTAAGCTCCAATGACATCATGTTGAGGATCTGTTTGAGCTACACTACCCCAAAGTTAGCAATCCATTTCCTAGCATTGTATCACATTATTTGTTTATTTTCTGTTTGGAGAATTTAATTCAATCCGGAAGTCTTTAATTGAGTTCCTAACACTGCTAAGAGGTATAAAACTTTTCAAGCATCCTTATCATTTTCCTCTTGGTTTCAATAGTTACTTGATGAGAGAATTAGATCCAGTTTAAATCTATGATTTTCTATAGCCAGAAAAAAATTTAAAAAGTATCAAATATCCCCTTTGTTCCAATATAGTTCCCAAGCACATTAAAAAAAATATAACAGATCATCAGATACTTGTATAAATTCACAAATAGAAAACAATGAGTAAATAGAACTTGAGTTCTAGATTCTTCTTCATTGTTGTTATTGAATCTTTCTGAATCAAATGGGTAATTACTTCAGTTCTCTAATTCCTTTTGGGAGAAGATGATGATGCTTTACTTTGTAGTTGGGTTGTACCACGAAAAGGAGAAAGATGAGAAAACAACTTTGTCCCAGGGATTTTCTTTTCTTACAGAGAATACTTAGGAAAAACTGATTCTGCATGCAAGAAGGAGTCACCAAAAGATTCCATTTAATCTGAGATATTTGTGTCTGTGAGGAATGGAGGCACACACACACAAACACACACTCACACAAACACACACTCACATACATTCTTACCAGTTCTCATACACAACTCCAAGATTTGAGAATTAATGGTCTACCACTTTGTCCTCTGTATGGATTTTAGTACAAGTACTCAGGAATTATATCTCACTTTCTAGTAATAGAAAACAAGGAAAGAGCTAAATAAGAGAAAAGGGAGGTAATGAGGAGGCAGGCAGAAGGTTTCCTAGCAATGTGTTTGAATTTGTCTCTGTTGAAGCCTGGGAAGGGAGCTAAGAGGAAGGAAATCCAGCCTTTCTTTGATAGGAGAAGGCCGAAGCTTGTGAAAGAGGTGATTTCAGGGTGTGTCTAGCATGAAGTTATTATGGGCCTGATAAATGTTTTGAGATGTAAGTACTAATCTATGACCAGTAAATTAAATAAAAGTTGCCTAATGCATCTCAAAGATCAAAGTAGCTCTTTGTCTCTGGATCAGGGAACCAGGATATGGGAATCAAATCTCAAAATCACAAAAACCAAGAGACATTTTGGTGAATTTCCAGACAGTGAAAAGGAATTCCTTCAAAGGCATATTGTCTTTATAAAGCAAAACAAATTTGCTGGCATCTTTTTGAGAGGATAGGGAATGGAACTTTTGGTGGATAAAAATGTGTTTATTGTAGCCTTAACACTAATTTAATAGATGTAATATATCACTGATAGCATTTACTTGTTTTATTTTATTTTAATGAATGTAAGAATAATGTGTACAGTTTCACGGGTTTACTCCTATATAAATCTTCCAACTCTTTCTCTCTCTATTTTAATTCCCTTTTTACTCCTTAAGCTTCCCAAAATTGAGTTCTCCTTACATGGTTTGGAGATGAAGCACTTAAACTTTGCAGCACTTCTTTAAATATGTATGAGGGCATCACTGATTTGCTGTGTATCACAGAAGCAATAACTAAGTTGACTTGGCATTTAAGGGAATATTTTATCACTCTTGCTTAGATGGTTGGATACAAAAACACAACTCATTTTGGGTGGGTGGGGTTGGGGGAAAGCCATAGTGTGATACTATAGACTCGGAATGTTTATAAAAATATAAGGATCATAGATGTTCATTGTTTAAATGTGATTGCTCAAATTCATCCATTAGGTGTATATCATAAGACTGAATGTTAACATTACAATTGTCGCCAATTTTGGGGTCTCTGGCAGACTAGAGACCAGACTTTTCCTAACTTCCCAGCTCCAAAATACGCTATGGAACTATCTTTGCATTTTGAATATAATTATATATTCTTGCACTGTTTTACTAAATGTCCCTTTCTCAAACCAATTTTGGGGAAATAAAATACCACTGAATTCCTCTCCTTCATATATGCAACTGGGAACAGAACCACTGGGAATGACTAATTCCGAAAGCCCCTGAGGTTAAGACACAGGTGCCCTGTGTATCCCATTAGCGTCAATGACAGCCATTTAACACATAATCTATTCCTTACATGGAGGGTTCTGAGCTGCACACACCAGGAAAACAGAGTCCTGGGGTCCTGTCGCGTTATTTTCCTATGCTTTGAGCTGTTAAGTCCACCACAGCCATTTAGTAAATTATCAGTTTTCTTATTGGCCCTAAATCGCGCCTAATTAAAAATCTGACCTCCACAAGCTAGTCCTCTTCCTAAAGAGACAGAACATAAACAGGAAAAATCAGCTAATTGCCACAAAAACTGCTTTTGTGGCACTGTAATTGGACTCAGTGAAACGAATGAACCCACTGGGGATTCCTTAATGAATGTTTAACTGCAAACGGTAGTCGAGCACTTAAGCAGCTAGGCTGATGGTCCCTGATGAAATCAAATGAAATCAAATGAAAGAATCTGGCATTTTTACTAACCAGATTTCTTGGCCCCGTGACACGAAGAATAATATATTTCTGAGTAAGTAAATATAGAAAAAATTGTAAATGGAGCAGAGAAAACTTAGTTGAAACTGCTCAGATTTCACTTAGAAAAATACAACCCTCACACATGCAAAACAAAAACAACAAAATGACACATGCTGTTTAATTTCACACATGGAACTCTCTGGCATGGAAGTCACTTGAGGGAATGCTGAACCTGTGTTGGACTCATTTCTTATCCACACTTAGGAAAAGTGTAATTTCTTTACTTATATTTTTCCTTTCTTTTTTTTTAGTTCAAAAGAATACCTTTTAAATGGCAAACATTAACATCACTGCTTAAGTTTTACCAATGTTGCATCCTCAGGCGACAGCACGTTTCCAATTTATTATTTCGTTACAACATTGATGTTCATGAATCCTAATAATAGTGAACCAACTCTATAATTTAGATTTTTTTCTTCTATATCAATATGAATGGAAACCTTAATACATGTTTTATTATAATTAATACAGTAATTTGTACCCATGAGTTATGACCAAGACGGCTAATACTGAACTAACACCTGTGTGTTTTTCAGCCTCCTTTGCAGCTAGGTGGAGTCTTGTGACAACTTCTGGCCAGTGGAGTGTGGGATGAAGTGACACATGCCACTTCAAGGCCTGATCCATAAACTATCCCTAGGATCTAGATCTGCAGTGTGATCTTTGTCTTTCCCTCTTTCTTATGGGGTGAATGTAGAAGACTGGGGAGAGCAAAGGTCACAAGGCTAAAAACAGGAGTTCCCAAATTGGGATCCCCAAACCTGCAGCATTGCCTGGGAGTTTGTTAGAAATGCAAATTCTCAGGCTCCATCCCAGACTTGCTGAGTCAGGAACTCTGGGGGTACAGCCACAATATGCTTTAATAATCCTTCTGGGTGGTTCTGATATATGTATAAGTTTGAGTAACACTGCCCTTGAAGAAAGGTACTAATTGGAAGAGGCCTTGGCCCTGAATGAATGAACAAAGAAGAAACCAACTCTTCAATCCCCACAAGTCATTGGTTCATGACATGAGCAAGAAATAACCCTCCCTTATGTTAAATTGCTCCAGGTTTAGGGTGACTATTATAGAATTAGCCTAATTTGCCCTCACTAACTCCCCAGCAAAGAAGCTTTTCACATGAACTAGCTAATTCATAATCTTGGACACTAATATTGTAATAAACTAATTCCAAGTTAAGCAATTTAGTTGAAATTACATTACTTTTCACTACAGCAGGCAGTAAACCCACATATATTACACAATTTATAGCCAGTGTCTTCATGGAAAATTTGACCCTTGAGTTTTCAACATGATGTTTCATATATTTTTTTCTTTATAAATATCAATTTTCCCCTTTACCCATTTACCTCATTAGATAGTTGGTAGTATAAAAAAGCAAAGACACTCATATATAACTTTAGATGTTTGTACATAATTCATTATTTCTACTTTTCATTCAATCAATAAAAATTTATTGGGCACTTGCTATTTTCTGGGCACTCTCCAGCAAATAACTCCTTCTTTGCATCTAGTTATAAACTCCATTTATTTTACTGAAGTTAAATAGGCTTTGAAAATATTTTACAATTGCTTATGTGATTTAGCAAATAGTATTTAAAGCAGGGTGTTATTGGGAAAAGCCTGAATTGAGTCAATAACTGATTTTTTTTTTGTTGTTTGCTTTAGTTCTGCCATAAACTGTGTAAATTTCAGAGAGTCCTATTAAGGTCTGGGTCTCAACATCTTTGAATTCAATCTTGGGGATGGTGCTAAATGAATGCTAAAATCACTTCCACCTCTAGACTTAGAATTTTAATCTGAAAGTTCTAAATTTGGAATCCAGATAGGATCAATGAGATCATGTTCATTGGTTCTGTTTTTACCCCCTCTCTTTGGAAAAGGAAACACAACTATTCTGTTACTTTGGGATGCTGAGTATGATTATCTTTTTATTATTATTTGACCAAAGTCAAGCCCAGAATGGTAACCCTGGGGTTGTTGATGATGCAAATGGCATTTTATCAGGATAGTAAATCTTCCAATTATTTTAGGCATCACCAGCTAATCAGCATAACTGAATGGCCTCATGTTGTGAATGGTGACCACACAAAATTGTGCAATACTGAAATCAAATTGCAGCTCTCCCAACTGGGCCAAGTGAACTAAACTCTGAAGTCTTATTTACCTCATCTTCTAAATAAGCATATTAATACTATCTATCTCATTGAGGTTTGTTGTCAGCATCAAATGGGGTAATGAATATATAAAGACTTTTATAGACAGTAGCATCCTATTTGCTTATGTCAAAGTATTTCCTATTCCCTTTGAAATCTTAAATTCAAGGAAAAGAAAAGACACTAAGACTGCAAGGGCAACAGATTCTCTGACTCAGATTAATTAAAAAATCTGTTGAAATCAGTAACCCAAGTTACTGAGTTAATTTAAAACATACAGTTTATTATTTTCTGAGTGTGTCTAGGACTTGAAAGAACTGCTAGCAAATTGTTTTCAAGTAGTGGTCCTTTGGGACTACTTAAATAAATAGTTAAGACTCATTTGAAATTAGCAGTATTCATTTGCATACAAACACAGAATAATGTGTTAAAGCCTTTAAAAACTCTTCAGTGGTATGAATTTAAATTCTGGGCCCTAAGGAGCAGTATGTACACCTGTAATTCATAAAGCTTAGCTGTTTACCTGTAGCTTGGAGCCACAAACTCATTTCTTTAAGCAGTGAACTGGTCCAGGAAAATGTATCCTCCACGTTTTAGAACACAGTGCACTTTTTTTTTTTCTTGATTTTTTGCATCTTGGTCCTCAGTTGCATCCTTTCCCCCTATTCACTGTCATTACGTATATGGTGTGGACAGAGTCTGAAAGCTAGGGTAAAAGAGCTATAGAACTCCCAGCACAGGAGAGATTAGTTGAAGTTTCATATCTTCCCACCCACACAGGCCTCAGCTCCTGCATTGCCCACCCCCTGACCTCTGCTATTCAAAATATCCGATTGACTTTGAAAACCTCTGAGCCCCTAGCCCTTATCATATTCCATATCCTTAGGCACTGCCAATTAATTGCTGATATTGGGGTTTAAAATGGAATCTGACAATTAGCAAGCAGCTCTTTTGCCCATTCAATTAATTCACAGTTATTGAACACAGAAAATTGCTATTGGTAGTGCAATGCTCTTTAAAGGCACTTCCACTGAACTCAGGGGTGACAAATATTGAGGAATATGCAATAAGGTATATTAAGGAGTAGAAGAGTAATAATCTGCGAATAAGGAGCTTTGACAAGTCCTCAGTTGTAAAAACTTGGAATATGAAAACTCAGAAATATTACTTGGAGGAGATTACAGTAAAATCTGGGCAAAGATGTAAAAGAGATTTAAGAGCCAGGCAAATGGGTGGTAGGCAGTGGCTCATCTATGCAGAATTTCAGAGATAAAATAAATTTTGACTTGCAAGTATTTCAGGAAGACTAGAGCCTCGTCAGCTTTACATAAAAGTAAGCACAAAGACAAAGACAGTTTTCCTTCTTGGATGTGAGTACCACTTCTTAATCTGGATAGAAGGCAGTTACCCACCCTACTTAGTTTTTTTTTTTTTAAAAGATTTATTTATTTTATTACATATCTCCCCTTCCCCCCACTGCGGCGATGCGCCGAGAGTGGTCACTGCGCAGGCGCGGCTTTCCCCGCTTGTGGGCGGTCTCTGCGTCTGTTCACGGTCGGCGCTTGCTTCAGTTCGCGGGTGGCTGGCTGCGCTCCATCCACGGGTGACCTGCCCTGCCCGTGGCGGCTCTTGCCCTGTCCGTGGCAGCTTCTTGCCCTGCCCACGGCGGCTCCGGCCCGCCCATGGCGGCTTGCCATTCTCAAGGCGGTCTGCCCGCTAGGAGAGGTCCCCGGGAATCGAACCCAGGGCCTCCCA
>PVKH010007695.1:0-12104 GCA_004027955.1 Chaetophractus vellerosus | reverse complement strand
CACGGTGGCTTGCCCCCTCAAGATGGTCTGCCCACTTGGAGAGGTCCCCAGGAACCGAACCTGGGGCCTCCCATGTGGTGTACTGGTGCCCTATCCACTGGGCTATAGCCGGGCCCCTTATTACTTTTTTAAAGCCTCACAACAACACTAAGAATTACCATCATCTCCACTCCCCCAATTTACAGGTAGGAAACTAAGGCATTGAGAGGTTAAGAATTTGCCCAAGGTCACACAGCTAGTAAATGATGGAGGTGACATTTAAATCTAAGCAATTTAGCTCTAGGGCTCTTGCCCTAGCTCCTGTGATTATGCACTATTGCTTCAACAAATAAGAACTTACAGACCTGAATGAGAGATGTCCCTTCCAGGCACTCACCCTAAGGATGTATACGCTTATTGCAAGCATGCTTTGGTCAAAACCCTTTTAGATAGAAAGTTATATTCCAGAATTTTATGTAATATATTTGTTTAAGCAATATATTTGCAAGCTTATTCTCTGGGATAAAATGTTCAGGACCTTAGAAGGTACTTCTATAACACACAGTAAGGATCTCTCAATACTTAGACATCACACTTTCTTCTAGACTTCAAATAGTTTTCATCAGTTTTATTGTCAACCTTGTTCCTTCAAGACTTTACTATGACTGTCGTGCGACTCATATATAATAAGTACTTTTCCAACTAAAATAAAATGTCCACCACCGAGGACAGGTGGGAGGCTCTAAATGGAATTTTCGGTATCTCAAAAATGCCGAGAATTAGGATAATATAATTGGAATAGGAATCTTGCCACTCAAAATGACAATTATGGAAAGGGAAATAACCACTTTGATGTGAAAATTCTAGTGTCTCTTTTAAAGCAAGTCAAAGTATTTTTCTTCATTTAACAATAAAAGTAAGAACGCAATATAAATAACTTTATTAAAATCTTGAAAAGACAGAACATGCAAAAAATAATTATTCAATTGGACTACCATAACATAATTATCATCTAAGGTTATTTCTTTTTGATATTTTATATGACTATAAAAACATTTTAATTAATTAATACATTTCAAAGACGCACAGCAAACTGGTATTGTGTTAGGCACTATTTTGTTTCTATTTTGGAGACATAAGATAGACTACAGCTGTCCCCAGAAGTTCACACCCAAGTGCTGGAAACAGGCATAGACATACTTAAAGGAGAAAGCAATAGAAGAACAGTGTACTCTCAGCCCACTTCCAGTCCACGATGAGGTGGTCTTACTTTGCCTGAGAAGTGTAAAAATGTATTCATAATAAGAAACCACTTGCTCTAAGTCTTAAAGGATGAGTGAGTGTTTATCAGGGCAAGAAAGGCAGAAGGACATCTGGGCAGAAGGAACAGCACATACAAAGACAAATGGCAAGAAAGTGCATGGAAAGTAGCTGCTGTGGCCAGAAGACTTTCTGCTTGCAGAATTAGTCATAAATGAAGCTAACTAACCACCTGAGAGCCTACAAAAGGAGAATGGGTGCTACAGAGGAATCTAAAGGAAGTAGATTCTACAAAGACCAGCTGAAAACCACATATACCAAACACACAAATATCTTTACCTTAATAAAAAATCCAATGGCACCTGTGTTTGTTTTTGTTTAATTTGTGAACAAAGAGCCATAGACAGGTGCAAAAAATATATCCTCTTTTGCAATGTGGAACTCATTGTTCAGTATGAGTTTTAATACAGATAAAAAGGGATATACCTGATACCTCAGACAGCGTAAGGTTTGGAGTTTTGATAACCATAAAGGTTAGTTCCAGGACTGTACAATAATTAAAAAGCATCTGTCATAAAAGAAATCATGGCTAATGTTAATTTACCATTCTAACTTTAATGTTAACATAAAACACTGAAATGGCCTTTTTCAGGCTTTTATCTTGAGAACCCAATTTGTGGAGTTTCAGGTATTGGCATATTCCACAGATCCCTACTTTTCTTGGGTGTAGTAACTTTTAGGAACTCATGATTAGGGGTTGTCTGAAATTGAGCAACATGAAGATTGACCTATTCTGATTCTAAAGGCCCTAAAGCAGGGGTTCTTAACATTTTTTGTTCCACGGACCCCCTTGCCAGTCAGGTAAAAACCACAGACACTGTCTCAGAATGTAGCGGCAGATAGTTTTATGACATCCAACATCAGCATGTCTTTAAATTAAATTTTAGGATTATTCAAAATTATGTTTTAGAACTTTCCCATAATTTCAACACCTGATAACCTAACATGGTTCAACATCTGTTCAAATGGTCATTTTCAGCAAACATTTAGAAATTCAAGTTTTCCCACAGCATCATAAAACCATCTCTGCCATCCCTACCAACCTTTTTGCAGACACATATGCACTACATTCAGAACACACTACATCAAAATTAAAATCATACTAAGTCCACACTACACTGCGTATTATTTAATAAATATATCACACCCACATCAATACATCCTCACAAGAATAATGTTTTTTTGAATTTTCAATTCAAGCTCATGGACCCCCTGAAATCTTTCCACAGACCCGTTGGGGTCCTCTGGACCCCTGGTAAGGGTTTCTGCCCTAAAGTGAATAATTTGAAGAAATTAGTCCTAAAAATTCTAGGTCAGGAATTTTTGAAGTATATCACCAGTATGTCCAAATGCAAGTTGAGATGAAAAGTTGCCCATTTAAAAGAATTGTGACAAGGCTGACAGCCAACAGTTGTGAATTCTTTAAAAAAAAGGAAAAGGGGGGAGGCTATCTTGAAGATAAATCTTGCCTCAAGCTTCAGAGGTACTAAGGTGACTTTGGGCAGCAGAATGAATGAATCACAACATGTCAAACTTCTGAAATAAAAATGTTTAAAAATTCAGAATTAAGTTACTTCTTTCAATAAGTCAGTCATATAGGAAATTATAAAACATTACTAAAAGAAATCAAAGAAAACCTAAATAAGTGGAAGGACATACCATGCTCATGGATTAGAAGACTAAATATTGTCAAGCTGTCAATTCTACCCAAAGCAATTTATAGATTCAACACAATCCCAATCAAAATTCCAATAACCTTCATTTCAGGAATGGAAAAACCAATTATCAAATTTATATGGAAGAGTAATGGGCACTGAATTGCCAAAAACATCTTTAAAAAGAAGAATGATGCTAGAAGACTCACACTATCCACTTTTAAATCTTTACTACAAAAGTACAGTGGTCAAAAAAGTATAATACTGCCCCCATGGGCAGATTTATAGACCAATGGAATCAAATTGAGAGTTCAGAAATAGACCCTCACATCTACGGCCAATAGATTTTTCACAAGGATGCCAAGTCCACTCAATTGGGAAAGAAGAGTCTCTTCAACAAATGGTGCCCGGAAAATTGGATGTCCACCAGCAGGAGAATGAAGATGGACTCCTATCTCACACTATATACAAAAATTAACTCAAAATGAATAAAAGACCTAATATAAGAACCAGGACTATAAAACTCCTAGAAGAAAATGTAGGGAAGCATCTCTAGGATCTTGTATTATACCATGATATCTTAGACTTTATATCCAAAGCACAAGCAATAAAAGAAAAAACTATATCAATGGGGCTTCATCAATTTAAAAACTTTTGTGCAAAGGACCTCATCATAATAGTAAAAAGACAACGTACAGAATGGGAGAAAATATTTGGAAACCACATATATAATAAGCATTTAATATTCAGAATTTGATAAAGAAATCCTACAATTCAACAACAAAAGACCAAAAAACCCAATTTAAAAATGGGCAAAAGCCTTAAATAGACATTTCTCGAAAGAAGATATACAAATGGTCAAAAAACACATGAAAAGATGCTCAACATCATTAGCCATTAGGGAAATGCAAATCAAAACCAAATGAGGAGACTGCTTATTGTGGAGATGGAGGATTAGAGAGGCAGAGAGATCACTTCTCTCCCAGAAAAATAGCTAGAAGATAGGCAGAGACTGTCTGGAGGGCTGTTCTGGGGCCCAGGACATCAGGGGAAGGCAAGAAGAAAGAGGGGTGAAGGAAAGGAGTCTTGGCTGGCTAGAAAAATCCTGTGAGTAAAGCTGCAGCAGTAGCTGTTGGCACCCATCTCCCCACCCTCAGAGCAAACAGAAGTGGGTTCTTGGCCTCTGGCAGGAAGCTGCAGACTGAGGGGGTTGCAGAGGTCCTCTTCCCCAAGAGAGAGGAAAGAGAGAGGCACAGCCTACAGAAAATTCAGACATTGGCCAGCAAAAGTAGAGGTCTGTTGCAATGAAGGGGTCACACACTTCTGGGTCAGGTAGGGCTATTTGTGCTGAGAGCTGGCAGAGAGCTAAAGGTAATGTGCCTTCTCAAACACCCTCCCTACTGCCCTGGGCTGGTTGCTGACCACAGAGAGAGGGAGGGTGTGGCAGCAAAGGGAGGAAGACAGCTTCTGAGAAAGTTTGTTTGGGAGGCTTGGCCACCCTGATGACATTCCTTCTGCACTGCCTGCCCTGGCAGACTTACAGTAAATGCATTCCCCAATCTCTGAGCTGAGAGGTTTGCCAAAGAGTACCATCTGCTGGCAGACAAGAGAAGTGCATGGAAAGAACGGGAAAATATTAATAAATAACATAAAAGGCAATCAGGTGCCTCTACTGCTTCCATCTCAAGGGCCCTTGGAAAATGGACTTCACATGTTTACTGGGTCCTTTAGGCTTGGTTTGAGCAGTTAAACAGGGGCAACCCTAAATATCTAGAAAAAGATGAACCAAGAGTCAAAGAACAGTGGTAGAACATGGCGACTTAACAGTAAATCCCTAGGCAAGAGAGATAAACTGAACATCAGATAATCTCAGCATCAAAATCAAATGCCTAAGGAGAGCAGATGTGGCTCAAGCAGTTGAGCACATGCTTCCCACATGGAAGGCCCCAGGTTAGGTTCCTGGTGCATCCTAAAAACAAAACAAAACAAAAAACAAACAGCAAACAAATAAGGGGGGTGGGGGGGAAGAATCAGATGCCTAGACATCAGCCAAAAATTACAAGCCATGCTAAGAAAAAGGAAGCTATGACTCAGGCAAAGGAACAAATCAAAGCTCTGGACAAGACACAGACTTGAAATAGCTAATCAATGAGGTTCATACAAATCTCCTAAATCAAAACATGGAGTTGAAGGACAACATGGCTAAAGAAATAAAAGGCATTAAAAAGACACTTGGGGGGAAACAGATGTGGCTCAAGCAATACTGGGCTCCTGTCTACCATGTAAGAGGTCCAGGGTTCAATTCCCAGGGCCTCCTGGTGAAAGGCAAGTTGGCGTACATGGCGAGCTGGCCTGAGCATATTGCTGGCCCACATGGGGTGCTGGCCTGCCAGGAGTGCTGGCCTGTGCAGAGAACTGGCATAGCAAGGTGACACAACAAAGAGACACAGAGGAGAGACAATAAGAGACACAGCAGATGAGGGAGCTGAGGTGGCACAAGAGATTTAGCATCTCTCTTCCACTCCCGAAGGTCCTAGGATTAGTTCCTGGTGCCACCTAAAGAGAAGACAAACAGACAGAAGAACACACAGAGAGCAGACAGTGAGTGCAAAACAACAGGGGCGGGGGGAGGAATAAAAAAAGAGAAGACACTTAGAGAGGACAAAGAAAAATTTGAAACCTTGGATAGGAAAATAACAGAACTTATGAAAATGAAAGACACAAGTGAGGTTAAAAATACAATAGAGGCATAGAACAGCAGATTTTAAATCATGGAAGAAAGAACGAGCAGAGATATAGAGGGAAAAAAACTGAAATTGAAAAGAGAAGAACAGAGAGAAGAATGGAACAAATTGAGCAGGGGCTCAGAAAGCTGAATGATAGCATGAAGCACACCAACTTTATGTGTTATGGGAGTTCCTCTGGAAGGAAACGAGAAGGGGAAAGGGGCAAAAGAGTATTTGAGGAAATAATGGCCAAAAACTTCCCCAACTCTCATGAAGGACATGACAAATGTGTCCAGGAAGCACAGCATACTCCAATTGGAATAAATATAGACCTATCACGAGACATAATATTCAGAATGCCAAGTGCCAAAGACAAAGAAAAAATTCTGAAGGCAGCAAGGGAGAAGTGAAACTTCCCATACAAGGGACATCCAGTAAGACTTAGTTAAGATTGCACTTCAGAAACAATGGAGGTGAGAAAGCAGTGGTATGATATAATTAAGGTACCGAAAGAAAAAAAACCCTGTCAGCCCAGAATTCTTTATCCAGCAAAACTGTCCTTCGAATATGACAGTGAGTTTAAAATATTCGCAGATAAACTAAGAGAGTTCATAAACAAGAATCCAGCTCTGCAAGAAACACTAAAGTGGTTCTGCAGCCAGAAAAGAAAAGGCAAGAAAGAAAAGCCTGGAGGAGAATATAGAAGAGAAGACTATCAGAAGGGGTAAGGAAAAGGGCAAAAAGACAGACAAAAATAAATATGACATATGGCTGAAGTAAGTAATGGCTTTACAGTAATATAACACTGGATGTTAATGGAGTAAACTCCCTGATCAAAAGACATAGGCTGACAGGATGGATAAAAAAAACATGAGCCATTCATATGCTGTCTTCAAGCAATTCATCAAAGACCCAAGGATGCAAATAGACTAAAAGTGGAAGGTTGGAAAAAAGATATTTCATGCAAACAGTAGCCAAAATTGAGCAGGGAGAGCTAGACTGCTGTCGAATAAAACAGACTTTAAATGCAGAAAAGTGATGAGATGCAGAAGGCCATTATATATATTAAAAAAAAAAAAAAAGAAAAGAAAAGAAGAAAAAGGGACAATCTACCAGGAAGGAATAACAGTCATAAATATCTATGTACCTAACCAGGATGCCCCAAAATACATGAGGCAGACTCTGGCAAAACTGAAAGGAGAAACAGACATCTCTACAATAGTAGTTGGAAACTTCAACTCATCCCAAAATTACCCAACTCATTTTATGAAACCAACATCATCCTAATACCAAAGCCAAGTAAGATACAAGAAAAGAAATTTACAGACCAATCTCTCTAATGAGCATAGAAAAATTCTCAACAAAATACTTGCAACTCGAATCCAAGCATATTAAAAAGCATTATGGAACCAGCTGCAGCTCAATTGCTAGGGCTCTGGTTTACCACATGGGAGGCCCTGGGTTCGGTTCCTGGGGCCTCCTCAAGCAGGCAGACAGCCTTGAGAAGGCAAGCCGCCGCAGGTAGGGCAAGCTGCTGCGGCCAGGGCAAGCCACTGCGAGCAGGCAGGCCGCCGCGTGGTGAGCTGACTTGGCGGGATGCCACAGCAGGGGGGAGAGAAGCAGACACAGAAGAACGCAAAAATGAGCACAGCAAGAACAAGCAGCAAGGGGGGGGGTGATATATAATAAATAAATAAATAAATCTAAAAATAAATAAATAAATAAAAAGCATTATACACCATGATCAAATGGGTTTTATTCCTGGTATGCAAGGGTGGCTCAACATAAGAAAATCAATTAACACAATATACCACATTAACAAATCAAAGAGAAAAAAACCACATGATCATCTCAATTGATGCAGAAAAGGCATTTAACAAAATCCAGCATCCTTTCTTGATAAAAACACTTTGAAAGATAGATATAGAAGGAGAGTTCCTCAACATAATAAAGGGCATATATTTTTCACAGTCCAACATCATTCTCAATGGGAGAGCTTGAAAGCTTTCCCTCTAAAATCAGGAATAAGACAAGAATGCCCACTGTCACCACTGTTATTCAACATTGTGCTAGAAGTTCTAGCTAGAGCAATTATTAGGTAAGAAAAAGAAATAAAAGGCATCCAAACTGGAAAAGAGGAAGTAAAATGCTCACTATTTATAGATGACATGATCGTTTATTTTTAAAATCCTGAAATAGCTACAACAAAGCTATTAGAGCCAATAAATGATTTCCGCGAAGCGGCAGGATACAAGATGAACATACAAAAATCAACAGTGTTTCTGTACACAAGTAATGAGCAAGCTGAGGAGGAAATCAAGAAAAAATTTCCACTTACAATAGCAACAAAAAGATTCAAATATCTAGGAATTAATTTAACCAGGAATGTAAAGGATCTGTATTCAGAAAACCACAAAACACTGCTATAAGAAATCAAAGAAGACCTAAACAATTGGAAGGATATTCCGTGTTCATGGACTAAACATTATGAAGATGCCAATTCTACCTGAACTGATTTAGAGATTCAATGCAATACCAATCAAAATTCCAACAGCCTATTTTACAGAAAAAGAAAAGTGAATTACCAAATTTATTTGGAAGGGAAAGTGCACCCAAATAGCCAAAAACATCCTAAAAAAGAAGAGTGAATTCAGAGGACTCATGCTTCCTAACCTTTAAGTGTATTATAAAGCTACATTGTTCAAAACAGCATGGTATTGGCATAAAGATAGACACATCGATCAATAGAATAGAACTGAGAGTTCAGAAACAGACCCTCACCTCCATAGTCAACTGATTTTTGATAAGCCTACCAAATACTCTTTACTGGAACAGAACAGTCTCTTCAATGAATAGTGGTGGGAGAACTGGATATCTGTAACCGAAAGAATGAAAGAGGACTCCATCTCACTCCCTATACAAGAATTAACTCAAAATGGATCAAAGACCTAAACATAAAAACAAGGACAATAAAACTCTTAGAAGATAATGTAGGGAAGCATCTACAACACATTGTAGTAGGTGGGGGTCTCTTAAACCTTACACCCAAAGCATGAGCAACAAAAGAAAAAAATAGATAAATGGGACCGCCTCAAAATTAAACACTTCTGCACCTCAAAGGACTTTGTGAAGAGGGTAAAAAGGGAGCTTACTCAATGAGAGAAAATATTTAGAAATCACACATCCAATAAGGGTCTAATAACCATAATATATAAAGTGATCCTACAACTCAACAATAAAAAGACAAATAACCCAATTTTTAAAAAATGGGCAAAAGACCTGAATAGACATTTTTCTAAGGAAGAAATACAAATGGTGAAAAACACATGAAAAAATGTTCAGCTTCACTGGCTATTAGGGAAATGAAAATCAAAGCTACAATGAGATATCATTTCATACTACTTGAATAGCTATTAGTAACCAAAGAGAAAACTACAAGCGCTAGAGAGGATGTGGAGAGATAGGAATGCTTATTCACTGTTAGTGGGAATGTAGAATGGGATAGCCACTCTGGAAGTCTGTTTGGTGGTTCCTAAGGAAGTTAGATATATATATTTGCCTTGTTACCTAGCAATACCACTACCAGGTACATACCCAGAAGAACTGAGAGCAGTGACACAAACAGACATCTGCATACTGATGTTTACAGCGACGTTATTCACAATTGCCAAAAGATGGAAACAACTCAGGTGTCCATCAACTGACAAATGGATTAAAAAAACTGTAGTATATAAACACGATGGAATATTATTCAGCTGTAAGAAGAAATGAAGTTGTGAAGCAAATGACAGAGTGGATGAACCTGGAGGACATTATATTGAGTGAAACAAGCCAGGCACAAAAGGACAAATATTACATGATTTCACTATTATGAACTAAATATAATGAGTAAACTCTTGGAGTTAATAGCTAGAAAATAAGTCACCAGAGCAAACAATGTTAGAGAACAGACAGGTGAGGTTTAAACTGTGTAGAATTGGTAAAAAAAAAAAGTTGTTTGGCAATGTTTGGAAATGAACTGAGATAGTGAAAGTACATCATAGGATTTGTAATTAGTAGTGCTGACATATGGGTATAATAGTGGTTTATTTTCTCCATGTTTTTTGGAGTAATGAAAATGCTCTAATATTGATTGAAGTGATGAATGCACAACTCTGTGATTATACCAAACAACACTGATTGTACACCTTAGATAAACTGTACTATTTATAAACAACAACAAAAAAAATAGGGTGGGTTGGGGGGGAAATACACCAAATGTAAGATACGGACTATAGCTATTTGTAATACTTTGATGGTGCTCTTTCGTAAGTTGTTAAAGTATTTCACAATAATGCAAGGTATTGGTGGTGGGGTGATATATGGGAGCCATATATGATATTATGCATGTGTGTTTTGTAAGTTCACAACTTTTACTCTACACTTATTTTTTATATATGTTCATGTATGAATGACATACTTCAATAAACTTTTTAAATGGAAAAAAAAAAACCAAAATGAGATACCGTCTCACACCCACTAGAATGGCTACTATTAAAAATCAATCAATCAATGAATCAGTCTTTCAAAGAGGCATACCCCAAAAAAGCCTCTCTAATTTGTTACATACATCATTTATGATTAGCCACATACTTTTGTAGATTGTATAAAGGCAGTCAAGAATTTAATTAAAAGTATGCTTGATTATAAACTCTGGCCACAATTCATCATCAGATTCTCCTCCAGTGATTTCCAATATTGGCTCCTACCACAGGAAGATTGGGGCCAATGTTAGACAGCTCTTGCAAAATAACTGCAGCCAAATCACTTAATACGATGTAATGCCATTTGACCTCCTCAAATACAACAAATAAAGATTAATTTTCTTGATGGGGATTGGGTAGAGAGGGAGGGAAATCTGAATTATCTGTCAAGATCTAAATTAGACGCTTACCTGAATACTGGTTTTCATTTGTAAGTTAGAAAAAAAGTCAAGTTTTGCTTATTAGGAAAATTTTATGTAATGTTTGTTCAAGCAGTTATATTTACAAACTTATGCCTTGGGGCAGCATTTTAAGAGGCTTGAGGAGGTACTTATACAATAGGAACAAATTAAAATATAGACAATAAAGAGAATATGGAAGAATCAAGGGCACATAAATTCATTCATTCACCAAATGAGTGCTTATTATGAGCCAGGCACTGTAGGCACTAGGATATAGCAATGAATAAAACAACCCCCCCCCCTTAGCTTGCCAAAGGGCAGCCAATGCAAAGCACCAGAAATGTGTTAGCTTTTATAATGGGGATTTATTTGGGGTAAAAACTTATAGTTCTGAGCCACAATATGTCTAAATCAAGGCATCAGCAGAGATGCTTTCTCACCAAAGTCAGCTGCCACATGGTGAAGCAAGATGGCCACAGATCTCTGCCTTGGTCTCTGTTCCCCTCCAGCATCTACCATCTCCCAGGGCTCATGTGAGGGCAACCAGGCACAGGGCTTGTCTCTTACTGGGCTTCCTCACTCAGTCTCTGCTGCTCTGCTTTCCTCCTGAGTTCAGCTGTGATCTATCGGAAATATGGCTCATCTCTCCCTAGGTCTCAGATCTTTGTGCCTCTTGGGGCTTCTCTCTTGGGCTAGGTGGTAGGCAAACCTGGATTCCCTTCTCTTACACTGCAGGATCAAATATTGTGGTTTCCTTTTCCTCTGTTTCTGTCTGTCTGTCTGTCTGTCTGTCTCTCTCTCTTTCTCTCTCTGTTTATATCAGATCCAGCAAGAGGGCGGAGACCCAAGTTGGTTCATGCCTCCAATCAAAAGCATCTCACACCCATAGGAATGGATTAGTTAAAAAAGCATGATCTTTCTCTTTTTGGGATTCATAAAAGAATTTTAAACTGTCACACTGAATCCCAAAAAGACATGTTCTTTCCTTATGCAAAATGCATTCATTAAGTCACAATATTTCAAAAAGCCTTAAGTCATTCCAGTAACAATGCTAAGTAAAAAATGTCATAGAAATCAGTTATAGGTATGCAGTTTGTCTTCAGGCAACAATTCCCCTCTAGCCGTAGACCTGCTGAAACTTAGAAAACAAGTTATCTGTTTCCAATATACAAAGAAGGAACAAACATAGGATAAATATCTGCATTACCATAAGGAGAAACTACAAGGAAGACAGGTGCCAGGGGTCCCTAGCAGCTCTAAAAACTTGCAAGGCATACTCCATTAGATTTTAAAGTCTGAGAGTCATCTTTAAAACAATGTCTTCCATTCCTTGGGGACTCATGGGGGGCCACCCCTTCCATGGACTTGCCATTTTCTTGGTTCCACCCTCATCAAGAATCTGACAGGTGTCAGCTGGCAGCTGAGTGCTAGACCTCACCTTCCATGAACACTGGGGTGATGACCACAATTTCCCCAGACTCTGGGGACCAGTCCCAACCC
>PVKH010007694.1:0-20021 GCA_004027955.1 Chaetophractus vellerosus | reverse complement strand
GCCATTTTGAAGAAAAGGAAATGATGCTGTATAAGTTACACAATGCTGCGTGCCTATTGGAATACTGAATGTAGTTTAATCTTTCAGTGATATTTAGTTATTAAGGAAGTCAATTCAAGTCTCATTGTACCCAATAAAAGCAATAAGCTTTGTAGTTTAAAAATATCACTTAAGGGGCCGGCTCGATAGCCCAGTGGATAGGGCGCCGGCATACCACATGGGAGGCCCTGGGTTCAATTCCCGGGGACCTCTCCTAGCAGGCAGACCGCCTTGAGAATGGCAAGCCGCCATGGGCGGGCCGGAGCCGCCGTGGGCAGGGCAAGAAGCTGCCACAGACAGGGCAAGCACCGCCATGGGCAGGGCAGGTCGCCCGCGGACGGAGCGCAGCCAGCCACCCGCAAACTGAAAGCCGGCCGTGAACAGACGCAGAGACCGCCCACAAGCGGGGAAAGCCGCGCCTGCGCAGTGACCACTCTCGGCGCGTCGCTGCAGCGGGGGGAAGGGGAGATATGTAATAAAATAAATAAATCTTTAAAAAAAAAATATATCACTTAATACCTAGAAAAAATTTTTAAATAAAATAAATGAGTTAATTTGGTGCCAGTGAGAAAATAGTTAATAAATGAGTGAGATCATTTTATTATTATACTGTTATGTAACCTAAATTGTTATATGCTACATTAGGGTTACTAAACATAAGCTAAATCTAAAATACAATTTTAAAATGTCCCCCAAAAGCAGGAACCTTAGCCTATGTGATATTTATTTAACTTGGAAAGATACAAATAATTTGAAAAATATATCCATTTTCTGGTTAAGAAGACCAACTATAAGAAAGACGGCAATTATCCCTACAATGACATAGAAGCATAATACAATAAAACTTCCCCAAAGAAACTATTTTACAAATTCACAAATTGTCAGTGAAATTCATCTCTTTGCACTAACTGAAACCAACTTTCCCTTTCTATTTTCCTCTTTTATTATTACTTTATACTCACTTACCTGATTTCATCAGCTACTGTGGTTTTAACTACCACCTGTATGCTTATGATTTCCAAATCTGTACCTCCAGTTCAGAACTCTCTATTGAGATCTATACTTCCCGCACATACTACTACTGGATATCTATAGCTGGATGTCTTATAGACACCTCAAAATCAACACATCGAAAACTGCACTCTTTCCATGTGTTCCCAATCCCTACCCACTCTGCCTCCAGAATTCTCCATCCTGACTAGTAGTACCAATATCTTCCCAGTATTCAAAGTCAGAAACTTGGGAGTAATATTAAATTCTTCTTATCCCTCATTGAACACCCTGCCTTTACTTTCTTCCCTCTTAATTCTTTTAAATATTAAGTATCACCCCAGCTAAAAAATTTTCAATGAATCTCCCCTATTGATCACTTTCGCAAACATGACCAGGCTCTCATAATCTATATTTGAGACTAATGACTTTGTTAAGCTTTAAAAAAAAAATACATTAACACATTGATTTGAATTGGGCAAATGAAAATATGTCTTATCACCGTTTGTTCGGAGGTATGCAAGGCTTTTCACAATAATACCATCAATAATTTCCAACACTAATAATTATTCCCCAAAGTATTCTTTAATAAAATATTTTAACAAAATTATTACCTGACAATAAGCATAGTTCCCAAGAGCTTTATGAGCTTCATCAATAACTAGACACTTGATTTCAGCAGCCGGACAAGCTCCTCTAGAAAGGTCATTTACCATAACTTGAGGTGTAAGAAAAAGGACTCTTTTACGCTCCCATATTTCCTTCCTGGTGAAAGCTTGAGTAGATCCTGTAAATAAAATTAACATGCTACGTTCTAAACTCTAGAGTGTTACCTATAAAATATAAATAATCTGGTCTGTTTTCACAATGTATTCCTGTACTGGTAATCTGCTTTCAAGGCGAACAATTTGACTATTCATCAGAATGCTACATTTTAAAGCTATGGTGTGGTCCAAGTGTCAAAACTTGTTGTTACTTAAAATCACAATTTGTCTTTAGAGGAGATAAAATGGCATAATATTAAAAGAGAAGTAAATTCTTCAACTAAGAAATCCTTCTTGGGAAGAAAATCAGGAACCCTCATGTTCATTTACCAGTTTCAAAATGCTCTAATTGACAACCTACAGGGATTCTCTGAAGATTGAATAATGCAACCTTAATCCTTAGGACTGGACTTGCTACAGGACAAGTAGATGATATTTCAAGGGAGGGCTGTAAGATGGACATAATGTGATCTGTGTCAAAATAACAACCCTGGAAATTAATATTATTATACTCAGCTGCCAAGGAATGACACTGCATATCCACTACCTATCTTTGGCTTATTAAATTAGTTACTACTCTTGATCACTGTCCCAGCCAAGCTCTATTCCCACCACAATGTGTGCTTTCCCCTTAGGCACCCAGATTTTATCTCCAAATTAGCCCAGTCTTTCCAAGATACCTGTCATTTCGGCCATGTGGGACTGCGGGATACCCATCACCCGGTAGCAAGCCTCGATCTGCTGTGCCACCAAGGGTTTGGTGGGAGCCATGAAGACCACCTTGCCGGAAGGATACCAGCGGTAGAAATTGTACATGACCACGGCGGCAATAAAGGTCTTGCCCAGCCCAGTGGGCAGACACACCAGTGTGTTACAGAACAAAGCGGTCCGGGCAATGTGCAGCTGGTAGTCCCGCACTGGGCAGTTGGTAGGGTAAATCCACAGGGCGCCTGCTGAGGTACAGAACCCGCCGTCCTCTAGACTCAACTTTTTCTCAGCCTCGTACACCGCGACCAGCAACACATCATCGTCCGTCTCCGCCTGAGCCTCTGCAGCCTCGGCCTGTGCAGGATTACGCGCTCTGGGGCTGCCTGTGCTCTGAGACCGCTCAGTTCCGGAGCTGCAACCCGGAGCCCGGGCTGATCGCAAGACGCCCGACCCCCAGGTCTGGAAAAGCGTTCTTTGTCGCCCGTTCATTATGCCGACGACCACCAAAGGCTTTGCCCAAATACTGGCAGCTGCAGCAGCTCAACCGCCACAGTTCCGAACTCCATGGATTTCTTTTGCACAAAACAGTGGAACAACAGGGCGGGACTGCGGCTAGCGCATCCACTTGAAAATGCCGCCGCTGGGTTTGCTTTGGAAACATGATTGGCTGGTCTCCCGGAAACCTTGGGGGAGAGGGCCCTCCCGGAAACGCATGCGCACTGTTAGGGTGTTACTCTAAAAATTGGTCCTCTTTTCCGTATTTTTATAGACTCTAAATTTGAGTTCCGTTACCAAAGACTGGTGTTCTGATGTCTTTACAGTGATATCGCTTGAAATGATAAAAATAACCTTAAAGATCCCGTGGACAATGAAAGACTCATAATTTTGTAACAACGTTTTTGATTGTCTAAGGTGCTTTATTCTTGGTTGTGTTTTTTAATCGGAAAATGAGGTGAAAAGCAAAAGAGTATATTTAGAATTAAATCTTATTTCTTTACACAGGACGAGAAAACAAAATGCCAGGTCTCTTTTTCGCGATATTAAGAGTGAAAATCCATCATTTTTGTATTGTATTGCTAAAGTGGAAGTGAATGTGGTCTGTTCCTGTTCGTTCTAAAATCCGGGGGAGTGGGATCAAATTGCACTTTAGTTTCATCAGTGCGAGCTCTGAAAGGGAGGTAGTGGAATATGGTTTGTCCTAATAACCTGATAGAGAACAAATCAATTCAGTCGTGAACTTTTCGAGATAGTCGGGTGCCATGGCCACCTGGGCCTGGTTTACCGCGACCCAATTTAGAAGCCCTCATAGCACAGCCTTGACGTCACTCAAGGACAGGTCCCAATCCCGCCTCGTAGCCCATGACCCCGCCCCTCCGGCTCCGCGCCCCAGGGGCGGGGCGAGGCCGAACTGAGGCGGGCTGGCTCAGTAGAGCAGAGGCAGCGGGGGAAGATGGCGGCGGCCGTTCCACAGCGGGCGTGGACCGTAGAGCAGCTGCGCAGCGATCAGCTCCCCAAGAAGGACATTATCAAGTTTCTGCAGGACCACGGTTCAGATTCGGTACCAGAGGCGGCAGGGCGACCGGGCTGGTGTGGCTGAGGGACGCTCACCCCCCCCGACATGCCCGTACATTCCGTCTTCCTTGGTGCTCCCGCCCTCGTCCTTGCGCGGCCTGTAGCAGGGAAGGCCGGAGCTGTTCCGCTTGCGGTCTGGTCGGCCTCAGTTGGGCCTGGGGAGCGGCTTTACCTTTTGGGTCACCAAGGCTGCAGTTGGGTGGTTAGGATCTCATAGGGATTCCTAAAAGGGGTGGAGGCCACAAGAAAACCGGAGAAATATTTAGGGGCCGAGACTGGCATTAGGAGGGTGAGGATAAGGGACTCGTGGATAAGACTCCTGGGAGCGGAGGGCGGGGTATTGGGAGGAATATGTGAAGATTTCTGTGGGAACTGTGTGTGTGACTTGCTTTTCTCTCCAATTTGCTAAATATTGAACACTTAATGTGTTTTTTAAAATTCATAGTTTGCAGCTTAACTTTTTAATGTCGACCCTTTATACCTAGGGTAGTTACGTGCACATGTCTTGTGCAGTAGTTTCCCTTGTTATAAAAACACACTTAAGAAATTTATTTGGCATTCTTTATACTGTATGCCCTGCATTTTTTTCAGCACAGTCTCCATCTTAACTGCCCATCTGTAGTCACAAGTTATTTGTCAGACCTTTTTTCCTTCGGAAATTAAGATCATTCATAACTCCTTTGAATTGCTGAACTACTGTACACTTTGTTGTTCACGACACTCATCAGCGGCATCCTGGATATAAAGGCTGCAGCGTGCATGTGGTTTCTCCAAAATTTATGTCTCTAAACTTGCATTTAGAAAAATTGTTTCTGTGATCTTTGGAGGAGGGTTGTGTTTTATTTTCATTTGTGAGCAGGAGATATAAGAATTCCCTAACTTCCAGTTCCATAATCGTGAATAATTATCCTGGCATCAACATCTTAAATGAATTCAGCAAATATTTATACATCGACTATGGCGAGAACTGTGCTGAGTGTTTAGGGATAGAAGGATGAGAGTACCTCCAGGATCTTATGCAATTTAATGGAATTTTTTGCCCATAAACCAATTCACATTTGAACTGGAAGAATGCAATAGAGTAGGCATTTATTAACATTTAACACCTTAATACTGTACATAAAATTCTTATAAAAGAAGTTATCCCTAAGTGGAATCTAATATAAAACTGGCTTGCCTGGGACAATTTCAAGAGAATTGCATTATCAAAATATTTTTATAACAGTATAATCTTTTAAATGCATATTCTTCAGTATTTGTTCAGACACTTATACATACATTTGACAATCATTATTTTATTGATCATAAGATATCAAAGGGATGTTCTGTTTTTCTGGAACCTTGCTAAAGAAGTCATAAGAGTGCCAACGCAATGGTTACTTCTATTTAATTAACTTTATCTCCTTTCCTATTAGCCCTTATTATTTAAAACACTTAGGACATGTCTTAGAAAGTGAGAGGAAAAAAATACAACAGTGATAGTGTTAGAAAAAAGGCTTTATCAAAAGCTTAGAAGATGCCAAGGGACAACCTTGAGAAAGTAACAAAATAAGGAATCTAGCAAGGAATCTAGCAAAGTAAGCAGAATAAGAGGGAAACAAAGGTCATTAAAGAAGGTCCACATATTGCATGATTTTGAGATGAAGATATATGACTTGATTTAAGTAGTAGTTTGGTGTCCATCTGCCAACTTAGCAATCATATTTGAGAGGAATGAAATTCTGTTACGTCCAGTAATTAAATACATTATTAATCAGAGTAGCTAATATTTATCGAGCTCTTAACTATGTGACAGGCACTATGCTAAGTACATTAAATGGATTATTGCATTTTATCCTTAAAACAACCTCTGAAATAGTTGCTGTTATTAATCTTCCATTGCGGATATGGAAACTTCAGTCTTTAGAAAAGTTAAGTGTGTTGCCTAGGATCACGCAGCTAGATTCTGACCCAGGTGTTCTGACTTCATAGCCCTTACACTTAACCACTATACTGTAGCTTTGTGTAAGGGTGTTTCCCAGTCTGCAAAGAATGGATTACAGCTGTTGTGCGATGGCTATGCCCATCGTGGCTAAAGGTTTCTACCAGAGCCAATTAGCCTTCTGCCATGAGCCCTTTCCTCCAGTGTGGTCCCTGCACAAATGTTTGTTTCTGTGAGTTTTGTGATGAAAAAAGTGTCTGGATGCACTGGTGTGACACTTAACATAATACTGCAGTTTTAGTCTTGTGAATAATTGTTATAAATACCCAATATGTTTCTTTAAGCTTTTAAGTTTCTTTAATATTTTTTTTTGGTAATGAAGTAGGCTATAAAATATAGTGTTTATTCATTTCTACCTCATAATAGTGCTATTGAAAAATAACTGCCAGCATAAAAGATCATTTTCTAATTTTAGACCCTTGAGGGAAATTATTTTGCCTAAGCAGCTTTTTTCTTTATAGTTTCTTGCAGAACATAAGTTATTAGGAAACATAAAAAATGTGGCCAAAACAGCTAACAAGGACCATTTGGTTACAGCCTATAACCACCTTTTTGAAAGTAAGGTGAGTATTGTTATATTCTGTTACCAGATCATCATTTTACGTATTTTATTTCCAAAAAGAAATTTTAAAGCATTTATTTGCAGCCTATGTTGGAGGTTTTTACACCTGCAATTTTTCTTAACTATATTAAGAAGTGAACTAGCTGTCAAATCTAGCAAGACTAATCTGCAATGTGGCAGTATGTTTTGATATTTTGAAATGGACCAGATTTTTTAATTTTAAAAAATAAATTTTTAGGGTAGGCAAGGGAGTAAAGAGTTTATTAAGAAACAAGAAAACGAGAAGAGTACATGGTTCAAGGCATGGCCCGCGGACATGCTGCAGAATGAGAGTTGCGGGGACCAGATTTTTAAAAACAATTGCCTAGTAGCTTAAATTGAAAGAATAAATTCTTAAAGGCACTGAAAACTTATAAATCCATCATGTGAATTGGTACCACCGTATCGGAAGCATTTACACTGCATATTAAATGTTATGTAGGAAAAGTGTGTTCCATTTCATCACTAAATTTAAAATCTGATTTAGATGTAAATTGTGCCTTTAGGAAAACAAAGTTTGGGAAATTCCCAGATATTTGTTCACTATGAAATAACCATATTTCACAGAAAAGGATCTTTATTGAGGAATTGTTTGGATAATATTCATATCTGTGAGTCTGAGTTGGCCTTTCTAAAGATCATGGCTCTCATTTCAGAATTTATATTTTTAAATAGTATGAGGGTTATAATTTATTGATAAAAATGCTTACTGTAAAATTCTTCCTTTGTTCTTAGGAAATTTCCTTAGGCTTCTTATTTACATTTGAGTTATATAGCCTATATTCATGGTACAGATGTTCATTTAATTGAGGGGCTGAAAATCAAGATGTCCCTCCTAGTTTTCAGCCTGTCCTGAATATGATAAATGTTAAAACATTTTCCTTACAGCGTTTCAAAGGAACTGAAAGTATAAGTAAAGTGTCAGAGCAGGTGAAAAATGTGAAGCTTAACGAAGACAAACCCAAAGAAACCAAGTCTGAAGAGACTCTGGATGAGGTTTGTGTATAATGTTTTATTATTTTAATTCTCTTGTTAATTTTAGTAATAGTGTTTGCTTAGCATTACTGATTTCTCATAGTGAGGGATAGTTGAGTATGGCCACTTTCACATTAAGCCACATACTGATTTGGAGTATGTCATCTCCCTTAGGTGAACTGGAGCAAAAAATAAAATAAAAACCTAAGTGCTCTACAGTTAGTAGACTATCCTGTGTAGTAACTCTAACTTTGTATTTAATATTGCCTTCAAATCTGAACCAGACTCATCTGAGGTTTCAAAGCTATTTTAAGGGCCTGATTCTACAGTCAAGTTGGACTTTAGCTTCTACTAACGTACATCGTGTCCCTGGCAATAGAAATAGTCCAGGCCTGGCTGTGGGGTGCAGTTCCATCTGTCTCATCTTTCCTAACCTTGGTTTTATATTTTGATAGAAAGGTTTTAAGAACAAAATAAAAACATTTCTGTAAGTTATGAAGACGGCCTTAGTAGAACTGAATTGATTATAATCTTGCCACTTCTAATATATCTTGCCAACCAAGCTCACTCTTTCCTAGTGGTCTTAGTCACAGTGGTGATAATCTATCTTTATTTCTTTTAAGAGGTATAGCCTGCTGATAAAGGCATAGCACTTGGGTATTTGTGGACAGACTATAAGTTCAGGTATAGAATTATAGATGTGTTGTATGAGTAAAGCTTGTTATTTTGCATGATCTTTTCCTATTGGTTAAAAGCACAAATTAATGGTTATGGGTATATACAGGCTTAAAAAGCAATTTTGAGGTTTATCACAACTAATATATTGATAAATGTTCTACACTGAGCAAATATTGAGCAGCTATTAAGGTAGTGTTATGTTAAAACTAATAAAAACATTTGACAACAGTTTATCTTCCAAACATTAGAATGAGGAAGGTATAAGGAAGAAGAATAGTATATCATTTAGGGCTTAAGTAGAGGGCTGTTAAAGGTAAAAGAAAAAGACAGGTTAATAAGAGCTGGGGACAATCTAGAGAGATCTTTTGAGGGTCCTCAACTATATCCTTTTTTGTAAGACCTTTTCATTTCTTTTCATGTGACTGGCCAATCTAAGCCCAATTGTGTGCTTTCACTGTCTTCCTAGCACCCTGGACTCTTGGCCAATCCCTTGCTGATTCCTACTGTCTGCTTTCTCTGTTCACACTTCAGGACTGCAGAGGAAAGATTGTGGAGAAAAATCATAAAACTGGTTCCAGGGCATTCGTGCTTAATATCAACCAAGCATGTTTTCTGGTTTCACTGCTACTCAGCAATATTTATACTGTTCCTCACTTGATTTCCTATTACACTGCCTAAATAAACTAGTTGAAATGTTTTCCCACAAATTCTAAGTCCTCTCTTACTCCTTTTTCAGTACATGCTTCTGTGTTCTGTTTTACCAAAAGGTGAACATTATAGACATAAATGTTCCCTTCTTCCCAGCATAGAAGTTTTTGGAATCTTGGCTCTCCTTTTCCTTCTCAAGTCACCTTCAGAACTAATGCTTTCCAATATCTTCCTTCTCTTTCAAATCTTGGTGTATTCCTTTTCCATTCTCAAGCATGCCAAGGCATCAGAACTGGAGTGTTGGGAAGAGTTACTAATCTCCTGCCTCCATTCTTTCTTCATTCATTCAGCCCAAAAATGGCTAGCAAGCATTCTAAAATTCTTTGCAAACCATCCTTCTGCTCAAAAATCTTCTGTAATTTTGTACTGTCTAGAACTATGCTGTCAAATATGGTAATCACTAGTCATGTGGCTACTGTGCACGTTTTGCTAGTCCAAATTGAAACTGCTTTAAGTGTACAATACAACTCAATTTTAAAAGCTTAGTATAATTTTTAAAATAATGTAAAACATCTCAGTATTTTTAATATTGATTACATGTTGAGATATTTTTGGCTGTACTGGTTGAAATCAGATATATTATTCAAATTAACTTCACCTGTTTCTTTTCACATTTTTTAAATGTGGCTACTAAAGAACTTAAAATCACATTTGTGACTCTCATTGTAATTCTGTTGGACAGCACTGGTCCAGGATATAAATTCAAATTTCTTATTCTTGGCATTCAGAGCCTTCAAAAATAGGGCTCCTGCCTAGCTCCCTTATATTATATCCTCTTATATAGAAATATTCCTGTTCAGCTACAAATGTCTACTCATTGTGTATAACCCATGCCTTTTCCCAGCGCCATACTTCTATTTCTTGCCTAGAATGTCATCCTTCTTCACTTCCCTATTTGTCAGTTCTAACCTCTATTTAAGACCCAGCTCATGAGTTCATCTCTTCCTCTGAAAAATGTATGTATGTATATACCATGTATGTATGTGTGTGTGTATATATATGTATGTATGTAGCTGGTACATACGTACCACAGCTGGGTGTTGAACCCAGGACTGCATATGTGGGAAGCCAGTGCTCAACCACTGAGCTACACTGGCTCCCGTTGTTTTCGTAATTACACACTTTCCAGTAGCACATGGCATCTATATTATGTATCTCTGCCTTGTTTTAATGTAAAGAACCTTGTCCAGTAATAGTTCTTACTGGACTTTGGTTGAATCAGACATAGTCAAAGTATTCTATTATGTATTAAGTAGTACTGGTGTTAAGGAAAGTTCAAGTGCAAATTAAAATTAGACAGAGAAAGTATAAGTTGGAGAAGGAACTCACTCAGGAAACAGAATTGATTATAAAAGAACTCCAGCCAAAAATTTGAGATTCATCTTTGATAACTCCTTTACTTCTAATCATCATCAAATTCTGTTGGTTTCAACCTCCAAAATTATCTCAAAACCATTCATCTTTTAACATCCTCACAGTTAGCACCCTAGTCTGACCCCGATGACTACAATAACTTTCTTCCTAACAAGTTTCCCCACTTCCACTTTGCCTTCCAAATCCATTCTTCACACTATCACAGTGATCTATTTTAAATACAAATCTGATTCTAGGAGCTTTAAACTCTTAATTGGCTGCTCAATGACCTTTAGATAAAAACCCAAATTTTTAACATGGACTACCTAGCCCTGTATGTCTGTCCAGCTTCATCTCATGCCATTCTCCCCTTCATTCCTCTCCAGCATACCATACTAATACTGTTTTCATGCTCTTCCCTGCTTTGCAAATGCTATTATTTTTTTTTTTTTTGTAAACCTTCTTGCCATTTCCTGACTAACTTCTCCCAGACTGTAGCTAAATTGGGTTAGGTCACTGTGTTGTTCCCATTTTAGCACCCTGTACTTCCTTCCTCTGTACATCTCATACCATATGTGCTTATAAACACGTATGCATCCCCTGCTAGAGTGAGGGCAGGGACCATGTCTGCTAACTCACCTATGTATCTCCATTTTCTAGGACCTAGAATATGCTTAAATATTTCTTGTATTAACATTATAATTAGGTGATAGTCTTTGGTTTTTAGAAACTTTTAATCTGATCCAGTTAATTACAATTGTAATGATTACTGCCAGGCAAAGTTCCTTTATCTCTGGTTCTAGAAGTATCTACTTCAGACCCAATCTTGGGAATGTAGTTGTATTTATGTCTTAGATAGCTACCCTGGACTAGAAAATCAATGAAAAGCCAGGAAATTACTAAAAACCCAGGTCCACTGGAGCACACACCTACAGGACTGATCTGACCTCTTGCCATGAATGAACCAGATTCATGCACTGAAACCCAAAATCAGATCTGATAACTAGAGTAGTATTGCTGAAAGTGTGGTATATAGGCCCCACATGTGCTTTCTGGGGGCCATAAAAACCTGCACCTTATGTCTCCTACTTGAATATTCACAGTGCATATTAGTTAATGATAGCTCTGAGCAGTCATGCATAACAGGGGCCTATTAAATTTTGTTTAACTCAGTATTTCCCAAACATTTTTATGTTAGACCCATTTTCTTCTCAGCATTAACAATGCCAAGGAATAAGTAATCCATGAAAGTCAAACTAGATGCTTTGGCCCACTAGATGGTAGGAGTGCCACCCTCACTCTCCCAGTTGTGATGATCAAAAATGTCTCTATGAAGTACTAAAATATTCCCAGGAAGCAAATTGCTCTTGGCTGAGAGTCACTGTTCTAGACCTTAGAGTTAAGAAATTGTAACATAAATGACCTTTCTAATAGAGGTTTGTAGGAGGTACAGCAGAGACACAAAAGAGAACAGTGACCAGCTCTACAGAAGGGGTCATGGAAGCAATTATAGAGTTTGTTGGAGGAAAGAATTCCATGCAAAGAAATCTGAATGGCATAGGCCTTTGGCATAAAATTATAAGCAATAATTACGGAGATCACTCTAGCAGGAGAATGGAGGACTGATTAAAAGGGGTAGACTATTTGCAGGGAAAAACAAACTTTTTTCCAAGCCTTGCAAAGAAAGATGAAATCCCAAATTAAGGGAGTGAAAGTGAATAAAGACTGTGTGGCTTAACAACAAATTAGGGGAGCAGATGTAGCTCAATGGTTGAGCGCCTGCTTCCCAAGTACAAGGTCCTGGGTTCAACCGCCAGTACCTCCTAAAAACAAACAAAAACAAACAAAAAAAACCCAACCAATCAGAAATAGCTGAGGGAAGAGTAAGGAAAATACCATGTACCTTGCTTTCCAAACTCTGGAACCAAATAGATTTAGATTCCTTGATGTCCACCAATACCTTTGCTGTTTGTTTTCTGAAATTTCACAACCAAATGCAGATCACTCGCTGTCTAAACTCAGGTACCATGTATTTAGTTAATGAGGGATACTTTTATGCTTGCTCCAACTTTTTTTTTTTTTTTGCCCCCCCCCAAGCTTCTTGGCAGATCATCTTTGTTCACATGCTTTCCTAAAATATGAGTATCCATTGATTAGATTAGCCTTCACTTTGTTTTTTTAAAGCCCTTATAGTCCTGTTTTGTTCTAAGAAATATGCCCCTTATGGTAACTTCTGTAAGATAATTTCATTCATTGTGTGAATTTATTTCCACGTTTAGGGAGAGAGGCCAACATCATTGTATTCATTCTAATTGGTTATAATAAAAGTTTATATCTAGCCATACATTTCTTAGTATTAAAACAAATCAAATCTTTGGAGAAAATGTCATGATGCTTTATGTAATGCCACATGAATTTTATAGGAATTAAACAGTAAAGTGTAGTTAATCTTGGAAAACAACTGAATTTATTTATTTTATGTTTTGTTAAATAACCAAATCTCCTCAAAAGAATTTTGGTTTTCAAAGACGCTGGAGTTATTTGGTGTTAAATTGGAAATACAAGTTACTAATATTCTTATCCTTTACTTGAAATGAGATACAGTTTAACTCAGAGATGAACTACAAATAATGGCTTCTTACCAAATCCATCAGATGTCTGACCTGATCTGTGTTTTGTCTGTCTGTCTGTTTTTAGGGTCCACCAAAGTATACAAAATCTGTTCTTAAAAAGGGAGATAAAACTAACTTCCCCAAAAAGGGAGATGTTGTTCACTGCTGGTACACAGGAACACTACAAGATGGGACTGTTTTTGATACTAATATTCAAACAAGTAAGTCTGAAAGTAACCTTAACTTTTTGACTTAAAGACATTGCAAAAGATATGTGTGGTAGACATTGAGAGGCTGGCAGTAATTTTTTCTTGGCTGTCATCTATTTTTTTCAACAAATCAGGCTGCATTTTCCACATTTAGTTTGGAAATTTCCTGAGCTGTCCAAGCTCCTCACTTTCTAATCTAATCAATTTTGCCGGGTTCTCTGCAACTTGAAAGAAAGGACCACCTTCCTTCCAGTCATTTCTGTCTAAGGCCCCATCAGAAGTAACTTTAGGGCCCATATTTGTACCAGCAGTCTCTTCAAAGCAATCTAGGCCTTTTCTGTCAAGTATCTCACAATTTCTCCAGACCCCTCCCCCATTTATAAAACAATTCCAACTTTTTTTTGTAATTGTAAGTAGCAGCACCCCACTCTCTGAGTACTACATATGATTTACTTCGAAGAGATTTTCAGTTCAATGAATAACTAAAGACCTCTAAGTTTTTGGAAAGCAGAAAAAATTAAGTTTAGTCTGAACTCGGCTAGTGTCCCAAAGTGAGGTCTTATTATTTTGATATAAAAGGCAGAATAATATACTATTTTGGTGGTATAGTATAGTCCTTCACCCTCCCCCACCCCCATTTAGATCATAATTATATTTACATTCAGAATTTTGGCAAATTATCTGGCTTTTTAAATTTTTATTTCTTTTCATACAATACACAGTATTATAAATTTTGAAGTAAACTTAAATCACTATTTTCCACTGCAACTTAATTTCTTAATAAAAAGTAGAGCACATTATTAATTATAAGGAAAATCTGTTTTACAGGTTCAAAGAAGAAGAAAAGTGCCAAGCCCTTAAGTTTTAAGGTTGGAGTAGGCAAAGTTATCAGAGGAGTAAGTAAAGTATGCAATGAATCAATAGATATTGTAGTACATGCTCCTTGTGGTATGGGGCTATAAAGATAGGATTGGGGATATAATGAAAACAAGTTGGAGTCAGTCTTTGGACCATTCAAGGTGCTATCATTTGCCAGCTATATGATCTGGCACAAGTTATATTCCCTTGGTCTCAGTTTCCCTACCTATAAAATAAGGAAAATACTGCCTATACATCAGGGTTCCTAAAAAGATTAAATGAGCAAAATTTAAAGTACCTAATAAATGTAGGGATTCACATTACAATTCTATCCCTTTTATCACTTTTTCTTTATAAATTCTTTGTCAGAACGTTTGGCTTTATAAATGTGTCTTTATGATTCTTCATAAAATGTTAAATAGCTGCTGTACCACTTATTAAAAATAAGAGAAACAAAATATCTGGTCCACTGAAGTTCTGATAGAGGCCAGCATTTGTTCTGTGCCCTTTTCACAATCCCACAACCTAAGCTTAAAATCCAGAAAATCTTTCCAACAGAAGCATGCTTCCCCCCCCCCCACCCATGTGAGAGACATCAAAAGGAAACTTTGAGAAAAGGGGGACTTAGGCTTGAGCTGTACTGTCTGTTATAGTATACAAAAGGAGATAAAAGAGAAAGGCTAATTCTCAACTCTCTTAATCAGGTTTTCAAGCTTCAGTCCATTATTTGTTTAAATTGTAATTACTCAGAACATCAAACATTGACAATTCAAACACCTATTTAAATGCATTTGTAAGAATCCCCAATATACTATTTTTTGTACTATACTATAGTTCAAATAATCATATCCAGAGCCCAAAATGGAATATAAAACATCTTGAAACTAAAGATTTAGTTGAGCTGTAACAGTAACCACTACCTGTTCATACCAAGTTGATAGTAACTATGTATCAAGTTTAACTGTTTCTGTATTTCTATAACTTGATTTGCATACTGGCAAATCACTTCTAGTCCACTATATATTTTTTCTAATAATTTTTTATTAGAGAAGTTGTAGGTTTACAGAAAAATCATGCTAAGTTCCCATATACCCGCTCTGTTAACACTGTGCATAATATCCAGTATGTGACACACATGCCTCTGCATAATCTTCTCATTATTGAGCTTTATTGTGACTGCTGTACTCCAATAGGGTCTACAGTATTAAGGAATGTACCCTATATCCATGCATCACATGGATATTTAACTGTTTTTGGTAAATGGCTTTAAGATGCAAATGAAAAAATGGGCAAATGGCTTCTGCAAGTCTCCAACATGTGTCCTATAATAGTAAAGCATAGGACCCTTTTTATTATGGTGCTGAAACAAACTGCTTTCCATAACATATGACATGTACCAGTTTACAAAGTGCTTTCACATTAAATCATGATAAGGTTTTTTTTCCCTATTTTTCTATTGAGGAAATTGAAGCCTAAGATTTAGACTCATCTGAGAAGGACATTACCTTAGGTTGTAATGAAGCCAGTAACAGAATGCTGTTCTATATAAACTTCACTGTATTCTAGTATTGCATGTACTTTTTGCAGAGTATCATTATTTTTGCTTGTTATTAGAATCACCAAGCTCAGTTTATTAGTAAAGTTTTAAAAAGGAACTTTTTTTTTTATTAGAGAAGTTGTAGGTTTACAGAAAAATCATGTGAAATACAGAGTTTCTACATACCAACCCACTCCCTCACCCCATTAAAAGCTTACAGTAGTGTGGTGGCTTTGTTAAAATTAGTAAAAGAACACTTTTTAACTGTACTATTAACTGTAGTCCATGGTTTACATTAGACTTCACTGCTTATGTTATAGTCTTATGGGTTTTTTTTGTTGTTTTCTTTATGTTCTTGCCTTTAGTGGGATGAAGCACTCTTGACTATGAGTAAAGGAGAAAAGGCTCGATTGGAGATTGAACCAGAATGGGCTTATGGAAAGAAAGGACAGCCTGATGCCAAGTATCTTTTTTCCTTCATAATTAAGGGAAAACATGTTAATAAGTAACACTTGAAGGTATGAAATATGCTGTCTGGGTTAACCTCTAGATCGGGAACACTGTCCAGACTAGTCTTCCCAATATTTAAATACTCTTATGCCAAGGCCTCCATTATAGACAATAGTTAATTTTTCTTTTTGCGCGTAGTATTCAGATTTAAGGTAGAATTTTCTTCCTTTTATTTCTTACTCAATTTTTGAGACCTAAACTTTGAAGTTTGAGCTTTCATCTTTGAAAGGCAGTTCTTGCTGTTTGAAATGTTAATTTTATACCAGAGTACAATTTAAGGCAATGAACTTTAGGTGGATAGATTCAAAGTTCTTAGAAATGTTAGGGATTACCCTTTGTGAAATGAAAACCATAGGACTAATGTTAGTAAATTTGTGATTAGTATTAATGACAGTATTTCTCTGATAGGCCAAGATTTGTGAAACATTAGGGGGAAATAGGTCATGTTGTTTGCTGTAGGAGTCTTAAAATTCCTTCAGTAAAGTGTAAAATAATGACACTCAGTAAATATAAAAACGTAAGCACCTTTTCTATTCCTGCATTGAGGTTTGAAGACTAAGTCACATAGATCATTTAAACCAGATTAACCCAACAGGTAAGAGGGAAGGTAATTTACAGCTGTTGGTTCCACTTCCATTGAACTAGTTTAGCCAGTTAAAAGAAGTTAAAAGAATTAAGATTCTCTGGGGATATAAAGAAACATCTTCTTCACCTATGAAAATCAGATATCCGACAGCAGCACCCTCTCTTTCATGACCATTCTATGGTCATAACAGCTTGTATACTGATATTTATAAATTTTAAGATGTTAGTAAATATCATAATATCTCATAGGAATTTTTGTTTAATATAGCTTATGTACCCAGCTAGACTAAAATGGCGTTTGTTTTTTTGCAGTCTTCATTAAGTGAGAAGCTAATTTGGGAGCTTAGTGAGGCATCCAGGTAAGGATGATTTCCCTAGTACAAACTCAGCTTATCTAGTCAGCCTCTATTTTTACCCCTGAAGGAAATGCAGAACTACTTTTGGGAACCTCTAAGGTAGTATTTATTAGCCTCTGAATCAACTATAAAGCTCTTCCCTTCAGGGTTAATTACAAATACCCAGTATACATAATTTTACCTTAACTTCTTCAACAGAATTCCACCAAATGCAAAACTCATTTTTGAAGTGGAATTAGTGGATATTGATTGAAAAATCAAGGCTTCAAATCTAAAGACATCAGCAATGTTAAAACTTGGCCTTGAAAAAATTTATGTAATTAAGTTAGAGCTGGTTGCTATTGTGTGTGTAAGAGAAAAGTCAGCTGGAAAATTCAAGAAGTTAAGTTGTACTTATTTACTTGATCCCCAACTTTTGAAAAATGTAATCCCTTACAAATCCCTAAAAAGTCTAAAATATTTTACTACAGCTGTGTAAAATACTGGCTAAGGAGAATTGATTTTCCTTTTACCTCATATTGTAAACTAAAATGTTCAATACAAATTTATCCAATATCTTCATTTGACTGGTTTATTTGGTGTTAATATAGTAAGTATCTCATCAGAACAAGGAGTAACTTATAGTAAAACTGTCTGAATTAGGGCTACTGTGTCATGGGCACTCGTCTTAAAATCTCTGAAGTGAATTATTTCTGTATACAGCTTGAGAATTAAAAGGTTAAAAGGCCCAAGTCTTAGCAATAAGCTGATAATAGTCAAATTCAAGAAAAAATGCACCTCAAAACCAATGAACCACTAATAATGGTGAATATAAACTTATTAGGTTATTAACCCCCCAAAATAAATTCATAAACAATTATTGGATGAGTCTTCAGTTTTATTACAAAAATGAAGATGATCAGTTTGATCAAAATGAAAGCTTGCTCACAAGTTTTACATGAATATTCTAAATACAAAGTCTCCTGAAACAATGTACTTCAATTTGATTTGCATTTTTAAAAGGGATGCAAACATTCCATTTTCTCACTTATAATCTCTATTTCAAGGCATAGTATTTAAAAATGTACCTTTTCTGCAATTAGATCCAAATTCACAATAAGGATAATTAAACAGATAAACCCTTGTCGGCAAAGGCTAAAAAAAAAAAAAATCCGTTTTTTTTTTTTTTTTTTTTACAGAAGAGGTAAATCCTTAATAACCAGCCCTTATGTATTTTCAGAATCTTGTACTACACTGACATGATTTGCAGTCAGGTTTCTTCCTACCCTTAAGGCTACAAAACTGTTGCAAATGCATTGCAAAAGAATTCTAGACCACTTAATGCAAAAATCAAAAAAATAGTTCTCCAATAAAAAGTAAATTTTATAAATGGTAGGAAATAGTATCTGTGGTAAGCTACTAAGTGACATTTTCCCTATTACTAAACAAATTGTTACAGATAAACAGGGAAGACAAGTTTCCAAATATGACAAGCTTACACTATGTTTACATCCCTCATTTAAAAAAAAATAATTTCATAAATTCCATACACGCCATCTGAAATTTACATCTTCCCATCAAGTTGGAGGGGGAGGATAATACTGTCCATAATTCCAGGGATTCTGATAATTGTACTGAAAGGAAAAAGTAAACATGTTAGCATACCAGAACCATGGCTGAACTCCACATATAAATATATACTCAAAGCAGGTATGTTTAAGAATATGAGCATGTGTTCACTGCTGAAATTCCAAGTCTGAACCACAAAAGACAACAGCCTACAGTGTATTCTACTATCTGGAACAGAAGCCAATAGTTTTTTTTAAATAAGACTATGCTAATTTGCTTCTAATGTCATCTATGAACAAAATAACTCAATTACATAAACTTACTTGATACCAGGCACTATAATTATATGCAGCTTGATTTGCCTGTAAATCTCCATCAATCATCTGTGTAGATGATGAAGTTGTATCTTCTGTGTGTGCTTTCTTTTCCTCTGGTTCTTCTGATCTATAAATAAAAAGTCAAAATGGGAACTTTCAAAACTCCCACAGACATGTACTGTGAATGAATATCACTTGTGTACGTTTTGCTGAAGTTCTTAACTACTCTTAAATTTGTTTTTTATAAAAGCCACTATCCTCATTCAAATCATGAAAAAAAAATTTAAATTACCACAACTTAAGGTAACATTTAAAAATATTTGTCTTCAAAGGCATTTCCTCAATGAAATGTCTTCTTTTAAGCATCCCTTCCTAAGTCATCAAGAAATTGCATACCCATTTTCTGCTTTCCTTTTTAAAGAATCCTGTTCTTTGAGGAGTGTCTGATGTTCATCATAAGCGTTCAGAAGCCTGAGAAGGAAGAAGAAAAAAAATCCTCTAGACCATACAAAAGCCAAACTGTTATTTTTAAAGCTTTTACATTATTTCCACCTAGGGAAACAAAATCAATGTTCATTGAACGTGTATTGGTTTTTTTGGTTTGTGTTTGTTTTTTGTTTTTTTTTTTTTTAATAAGCAAAGTTGGCAATCCTGCTTTAACTGCCTTTTTAAAATTTATTTCCTTTGGAAAAACCAAGCTCCCTTCCATGCCCTATCCATACAGTTCAAATGGGGGTGCAGGAATACTATATACCCCTGAAAAGTGATTAGTTCAGAAGTGAGCATATGACTGAAACCAGAACATTTAGTGAGTTCCAGGATTTTTTGACTGGGCTTTTTGGAAAAGACCTCTTCTCTTCTCTGTACTATGATAGCTAAAACTGCAGGGATGTTAACCAAAAGCTAACTGAGTTTATCATTTCTACAAGGAGAGAGTCTGCCTAAGAACAAAGTTATTGCACAACTCAGATAATGGCCTTGATGATATGTTTTTGTCCAGTGCAGACATAAATCATGACAGAGATCTACAAGCTGCTTACTTCTGAGATCTAATTTATTAATGCCTATTGAAGACAACTGCCACCAGTTAGCATAAAAAAGTAATTAAATTTTGGGCATG
>PVKH010007693.1:0-20019 GCA_004027955.1 Chaetophractus vellerosus | reverse complement strand
ATTAGCCACTTGGAAACTTCATCCAGCTTTGCCCAGGATTCCAGATCCATCTTCCTCCAACCAAGATAGAATAGGCAGAGGGTTTTACATCTTGTCAGGCAGGGCCTACTGCCCCTAACAAGCAGGAAATAGTTACAGAAGAGTGATCATCTCCCTTCAGCACCCTTTAAGAATAAAGGTGTGAACTCTCTGAGGGGGGAATGAAGCAAGCTTCATATAGGGAATGAATAAATAGATCCGGAACCTGGCAGAAAAGTCCACGTGGGCACTGATAACCCAAGATGGCTTTTGGAAGATCCTGTGAGATTTCCTCCATGCAGAATGAGATGCCCAAGAGATTTCTCTGGATAGTCTCCCTGGACATTATCATTAGCCCCACCTGGGGGATTGATGAGTGGGGTGATCAATCAAAACAGCAAACACCTGGGACTCCTCCCATGCCATTAGCAAAGGGGTGGAATAATTAACAATTTAAAAAGCAGGTCCAGGTTTCCCTTCCCCCTACGTGGAAGTCTGCTATAGTGCCTCCGCTGCACTACCCAAACCCCTCAGAGGGTCCGGATGCAACATCACCCGCTCACCAGGGGCCCTTGGGCGGTGTGCAACTAACTCCACAATCTGGGTATGTGATGAGCTAGCCTATCGGTGCATACTCACAGGCAACTACAGTGCTTGCTATCTAGCTTGGCCAATACCTTCACTCAGTATACGGGGATGAATTGGCTGAGAAGTCTCATGGGTTCAGGAGAGCGATTCAAGCGGTGCCATTACTATTGGCCATAGGGGTACTGGGCAGCATAGCCACCGCTGGGGCCTCCCTCGTAACTGGCCAACAAGCTAGCATCAGCAACATCAAAAGTCCTCAAGGAGATAACTGGCACTCTCAGTGGAATCCAGAACCAAATAGACTCCCTAGCGGAGGTAGTCCTACAGAACCGGTGGGGACTGGATTTGCTCTCTGCCAGCCAAGGGGAGATATGTCAGGTGTTGGGCAAAGAATGTTCCTCTGGAGTTGGCTGAGATAAGATTGGCATACTGAAAGAAAGGGCAAAAACCCGATGCCATCAGTTCAGTGAAAATGCAGTGGCCACACCCTGGAGCTGGGACCTCAGACAGTGGGGATCATGGCTCATACCTCTAGCTGGGTCATTGCTTCTAGTAGTTACCCTCGGCCCTTGCCTAGTAAGCACATAAAAGACACAGTATCCAGGGTAACTACCACTAAAATGCTCACCCTAAGGGGCTATAGACCACTTGGGAGGGATGATGCCCTATAGTGATAAAGGCGCATCAAAGGGTGAAAATGATAAAGAATGCCCACCTGTGTCTCAATATGCATATATGAAGCCAGGTTAGCAGAACCCCACCCTGCCCACCTGCATACTCCTGACCAGGTGGGAAATTCCACCCACCTATTGTGCAGCCTGCTAGCTGGCTTCTGCTTTTGTAAACCTTGACTGCCTGCTTGCTTAAGAATGTGCCCACGTAAAATCCCTATATAAACTCATGAAAGTCAAGGCCCAAGGCCCAGAATTTTGAGACTGACTTTCTTCTCTGGGCCCGTGCATAATAATTGTGTTCCTCCGCTCCTCTAAGTGCTATTTGGGTTCTTCAGGATCAGATTTCTGCAACAATGATAGTGTTAGTGGAAGGCTCTGGGTTCTGGGCTTCTAGGTTCTTGGCTATGTCAAACAAAAGAATTTAAGGACATGCCAAAGGGTAGGCAAAGGATTAAAGAGTTTATTAAGAAACAAGAAAAGAAAACTAGCACACAACCCCGGACATGGGTATGGGCATGCTACAAGGTGAGACACACACATGGGGCCCCAGGATTTCAAAGCCTTTCGTCCTCCCCTTTCCTAATGTGGGGGAGGGGCCCCAGCTGTTTGTTGTTCTAATTGGTTGTCTTTTGGTCCCCCCCATTAGCTCTCAGGAGACCAATGATGAGGCCCTTTGTTTGGAGTTATCTGGAACCAGTGCAAAGGCCTGTTTGGTGTTTTCCAGGGCTTCCACTTGACCCCAGAAAGAGTTCCAAATGGGACCTCATGGCCAGAGTCTCAGGGGGGTCTTTCCGTCCTTGTTCTTAGTAGCAGCCTTCCCTCAGGAGGTTCCCAGGTGGAGTTTCACGGCCATGTTCTCTGCCAGGTCCCCTTTTCCTTATACTAACCTTCCTCAATAGGTTAAACATTAAAGAAAATTTAGGAATTATTATAAATTGCACCCTTTTCTTACCCAGTTTAAGTCCTGTGTTTCATAGCTCAAAGTCACTGTCCTTCCATACAATTGTAACCGAAGGTTAAGAATTAATGAATAATTATGATTACTGAAACATTATATAGATGTCGAAAGGGTTAATATCTGAAATTACTGGAAATGGCTAGACTGACCTCACCCTTTGTATGTGGCCATTTCCAACTAAAAACCTGCCATTGTCATGATTACTCCAGATGGATCCTACCTTTGTATATGAACATTTCTATTGAAAAGTGACTATTCCACCTTCCTCTGTTTGACATCCATATGAAGAAACCTTATAGCTGAGCTTTGTTTTAGTTATCCTCTTCTCCCAGATGCCTTGATCTCTGGTAATGGTTGTAACCTTGTAACCTTGTAACTACTCCCATCCTGGCTCAATGCCTTAATGTTGATTGCTTAAAGCGCCTATGCAAAGTCCAACCCAATTACGCATTAGCATCCTGGTGTTATAAAATACTAGAATTTCTGCAGATCCAGGAGGTAGTTTGGGGCCATGAGACCACTGTGATCCATTGCTCATACAACCAATAAAACTCTTTCTCTGGAACCTGGGAGAAAAGAGCCTGCTTTTGCTTGGTACTATGTTCAAATTTTCTGTTTATTAAGAGCTATGCTCTTTGCTACATTTTGGGAAGAATGTAGTGTGATTTAACTATTACACACCAATATATGAATATTGCCCCTTGATAATCCTAAACATTATTTGAAAGGGGGAATATATATTTTAATTTATAATGATTGTACCTATAGTTAGTTATCTCCTTAAGTTAATTACTGAAATTATCTCCATTGAGATTGATTATTTTTTGTGGGATATCATTTCTTCTATTAGTGTTCAAGTTTCTTCTATTCTTTAAACTCTGAATTTATAAGGTAAACAAAAATTCAAATACTTGTTTTCTTCTCTTAATATTTTCTGTGGCCAAATCAATAGACTATAGTGGCCTGGGAAGTATGGAAGGGAACAAAGAAAAGGGAAGAGGCACATGAGATGTGGCAATGACCAATAAGCCAAGGATATTTTCAATAGAGACTATTTTAAGACAGGGATTTCCAGGAATGTAAAAATGGTTTTTTAGGTTTTAAATATATTTAAATAGAAATATACCTACTCCAAATTTAAGATAAACAATAATGTCATTGCATGAGAATTTTATATAATTAAATTTTAGAAAGTAAAATAAACAATAGGAGACGAAAGATGAACAAATTACCTTTTTGAAATTTAGTACTAGTTATATTTAATAGTAAATAGTATAGATTGTATATATATTTTGAGGTACTGGGGCTGGGGATTGAACCCTGGACCTTGTATGTGGGAAACCAGCACTCAACCCCTGAGCCACATCAGCTCCCTTCAGTTGGTTTTTTCATTTGTTTGCTCATTGTTTGGATTGTTTATATTTATAATAATTTAAAATGTTTCACCCATAGAGATAAATGCAGGAGTAGAGTATGTTTACACTTTGTAACTGGGTAGAATTCAAAATATTTATGCACATCCTCAAAAAGAAAAAAGTAGAGAGGGAAAAAGAAAAGAAATGTCTATAGTTGTGATATAAATTCCCACACTATTTTGGTCTTAATTTATATAAGATGTAAACATTCTCTATATAGAATAGGCATGTACTGCTATCATCATTACCTCATTACTCTTCCAACAATACAAAACACTAGACTGATGGTAAAGGAAACATGGATTTTAAAAATCAAAAGAAATAACCAAACAAAAAAGAGTTAGAAGTTGTTGTTCATTGACATTATAATATACACAAACACATTCATAAAATACTAAAATACATAGTCATATTTTGTGTTTAATGAAGTTCCTTTCTTCAGCAGATTATAAGAAAAGATGCAGATTTGTAAAAGAAACACTTTGATCTCCATATCTATGGCAATATAAATCACCCTTTTATATTTCTTATAATGCTGAGCAATGATAAAGTCATGTACAAAAATATGAATACAAATGAAAGGAAATATTTTGTTAAGTTATGTGTGCCATGTAGTTGTAGGAAACGTTAATTTAGAAATTTCTAGAAACCAAAGGGAATATCAATGAGAAATAACCCAAAGCAAGAAAGAATCAGTTTGATGAATAGGACTATATTAAAGAAGTTCCAAGACATTTTTATAACACTGGCAATAAAACAGACAAAAGTTTCATGTGAAAAAGTAATATTTTATTTTTGGAAAGATGAAACCTTGAACCTTTTCCTTAAGGGAAGATCGTTGCATTTAAATCATTGGTTCTTTAGAGACTTTTTCAAGATAAAAAAAAATCAAAATTTCATTTTACTTGGAGCAGTAAAAAAGAGGAAACACATGGGGCTCCTGGTATTCCACTCATTTAAAGTTTAGTGTCATGATAGTTTGATAGGGCCTGAATATTCATCTAAAGAGCTATGTCAAGTAATTAAAAATATTGTAGGTAAGTTGAATATTTGACTTATTTGCTTATTTTAAGCTCTGCCTAGGAATCACTCCTATTCCACATTGTAGGCTATTCCACAGAAGTTATAGGCCATGCATATATTTTAGCATGATGAATGCTGGTATTAAAAGGCTACAGTGTGTCGCATCTTATGCAGCTCTTTACATCAATGTGGGAATTTAGTGCGAAGATAAGGGTTACTCCAGCACCCTAAGGATTCAGTATGTTACACTCTCATATAATGCATATTCTGAAGAAACGGCATATAAATTACCATGTTTTCATTATCTCTGATATAATATTATTATACACTCCAAAATTCTGCATTTCTATTTTGATGGCAACACTTGCTCACCATTATGCTTTAATTCACTCAATTGTTCATTCAATGATTTATTCCATGTATTTATTAAGATTCAATTCTGTTTTCAGGAACTCTTCTAAGCATTGGAGATACAGTCATGAATAAAATAAGCAGAAATCCCTGTGAGGGGAGACAGAAAACAATTGAAATAAATAAGTGGAATGTATGATGTATTGGGCGGTAGAAAGTAAAGCATGATGAAGGTAGGGAGTGATTGGTAGAAATGGTGAGATGCAATTTTAGTTCACACAGTTACCGAAGACCCCACTTAGCTTAGCCTGTGCTGTTTGAGAAAAAAAAAAAAAATACAGGGAGATTTATCTGTAGCTAGCTGGGAGAAGAGCCTTCCAGGCAGGGAGATAAGTAAGCACAAAGTCCCTGGTACAGGAATATGTCTGGAACATTCAAAAAACATCAAGCAGGCCTGTTGCTGGAGATCAGAGAAGAGCTAGATCTTTTAGGGCCTCATAGGCATTTGCAAGATCTTTGGTTTATCTGAGTGATATTGGAAGTCGTTGGACAACATGATATGACTAAGTTTTAATAGGAACACTCTGGCTGTTGTGTTGAGAATTGATTGTATGTGAGCAAGTAAACAGTGACACTAGTTAAAGGACTATTACAATAATCCAAATGAGACATGGCAGTATCTTGTACCAGATTGGTGGCAAATTAGCTGCTAAAACTTTGTCACATTCTAAATGTATTTTGAATGTAGAACAGAAAGAATTTTGACACAAGGGATAGCCTGCTCCTCTCCCAGTAGTAGAAGTCTTTTGTTTCTACCTGTGTTGATCATATAAAACTCAGGTTGCCTGGTTAAAATTTGAGTTTCTGATGAACAATGAATATTTTAAATATAGTTGTTCCATGGAATAAACTGTCCATGCAATTATATCCCATGCAATATATTGTTCATGCAATGTAAGAATATACTTATACTTAAAAAAAAAACAGTAAGTATCTGGAATCCAAATTCATCTGGGCATTTCTGTCTACTTATTTGCTAAATCTGGCAATCCTTCTACTCCACAATAGATCTTTACTTGTATACTGTTAGTGAGTATGTTTGTCATCTTTCTCCTAGATGGAGACGTATTTTCCTTTTACCCATAACAACTCCCCAGAAGCAATGGATTTTTGCCTGGGCTCTGGAGTCTGGAGAGTTTGTGGTCCCTCACAAATGGCCTAAGGTTTTTGCTCCTATGAGAAAAGGCTCTCAGGGAAGTGGGCATGATTATGTGCCTTTTTCAAGTAGCAACCCATCATCTTCTGTACCCTTTATTGTGAAGATGTGCTCTCTTTGATTTCCTGCTCTGTTCCTAAACCTTCTAGAGAGCACCGTTTGGATCCTGTAAATTCACCTTGTGTTTGGAGCTCCCAGAATTTTCAAACTGTCATTCTGTCCCATACTTAGCCTTTAAGAATTGGTTAATATTATACCTAATTTCTTTTTTTTTTAAAGATTTATTTATTTTTTATTACATATCTCCCCTCCCCCCCGATGCGGCAACGCGCCGAGACTGGTCACTGCGCAGGCGCGGCTTTCCCCGCTTGTGGGCCGCTTCTGCTTCCATTCACGGCCGGCTCTCAGTTCGCGGGTGGCTGGCTGCGTTCCATTCGCGGGCGACCTGCCCTGCCCGTGGTGGCTTTTGCCCTGTCCGTGGCAGCTTTTTGCCCTGCCCACAGTGGCTCTGGCCCACCCATGGCGGCTTGCCATTCTCAAGGCGGTCTGCCAGCTAGGGGAGGTCCCCGGGAATCGAACCCGGGGCCTCCCATGTGGTATGCCGGCTCCCTATCCACTGGGCTATCCAGCCGGCCCCCCTAATTTCTTCTTACCTTCTTATATGGTAAACAACTCATTTCTCATGTTCTTCCAAGAATGAAAGAAGTTTTGTGTCAAATCTCTTATTGGAAGGGTTTGCCACCCTTTGGAGTTCAGTTAATTTGGTTTCCTTGTGATATTACATCCCTGATGGGCTCAAGGAAAGTTATGATTTTGGAGATTATCTGATCTTTTATTATCATTAGAATAGAAAAATATTCTCTTGCAGCTCCTATAAGCTAAGTGACATAAGAACATTAAAAGCTTCGCAAAATTTATACAATAATGATACTACTTTTATTCTTTTTTTTTATCCATCACCTACGAAGACTAGAGAGAGAGAAATTTTGATATCATTATACTCACTGTAAACAAAATAGTTAGATGTAAGTGCTACAAAGAAAGTAGAAATGTGAGGAATTAAAATTTAGGCAAAAAAAACCACCAAAACACACACCCTCCACCAATACCCTCCCTACCTGTGTCTTCAGTGCCTTTCTTGCTCTTATTCAGGTCTATATTGCTGGAAATGCTTATGGAAATATGTGACATGTATCCATTATAATATGATAATAAATCTCTCCTAGCTCTTAACTTTTATCCAACAATCCTTGTATTTGCCTCATATTGACTCTCTCCCTACAGAAGTATTTCAAATTTTTCTAATCCTTTTAAGCCTTCTATTCCAATGTAATTTTCAATTTCATTCTTCCTTTTACAACAGAAAGACTTCCCAAATAATTTATTGAGGATGGACGTCATTCTGCATAAGATTCCTCAGTTTCACCCCTTTTATAACATGGTTTAATTTTGTATACAATCACCATTGCCTACTTTCCTCTGTTATTCCATTGTACATTACAAGTAGATGCATTTTTCTCCAGGTTTCACAGGTCCACAGATAGTTGGGGAATTATGCATCAGGACAAACCACACTCATACCTGATTTTGATGAGACTTTGTACTAAACATTGCTTCTGAAATGACTTCAGGCTTTCAGAATGTTGTGATTGAATGAATGGATTTTGCACTTAGAAAGAACATGTCTTTTGGTGGTCCAGAGTGTAGAATGTGGTGGTTTGAAGCTGTATGTGTCCCAGAAAAAAACATTAAATTTAATCAATTCCTCTGGGTATGAATCCATTAGTAGGAACTTTTGATGAGGATGCTTAAGGTGTGGCCCAGACCAATCAGGGTGGGTCTCAATTTTATTAAAGAATGAAATTCAGACATGGAGAGACATAGCACCATTTGTTGAATAGATGGTTCCTACTCAGCTGGGTAGGTTTGACAGCCTTGTCAAAAAGCTTTTAGCCTTAAATGTGAGGGTCTACTTCTGAACTCTCAGTGTGAGTCCATTTGTCAATCTTTCTATCTTTGTGCCAGTACCATGCTGGTTTTACCACTGTAGCTAAGGAATATGCTTTAAAGTTGGTAAGTTAGAATCCTTCAACTTTGTTCTACTTTTTAAAGATATTTTTGGCTATTTTGGGGCTCTTATCCTTCCAGATAAATTTGATGATTGGCTTTTCCAATCCTACAAAACAAGCTACTGGGATTTTTATTGGGATTGTGTTGAATTTGTAAATTAATTTGGGTAGAATTGACAACTTAATAATATTTAATCCTCCAATCCATGAACATGGAATGTCCATCCATTTATTTAGCTCTTCTTTGGCTTCTTTCAGTAATTTTTTGTAGTTTTCTAAATACAGGTCCTTTATGTCCTTGGTTAAATTTATTCCTCAATATTTGATTCTTTTACTTACTATTGTAAATGAATTTTTTTCCTGTGTTCCTCCTCAAATTGTTCATTGCTGCTATATAGAATCAATACTGAGTTTTTTGTATTATTCTTGTATCCTACCACTTTGCTGTACTTGTCTACTAGTTCTAGTAGCTTTGGTGTAGATTTTTTGGAATTTTCTAGGTATAAGATCATATTGTCAGTGAATAGTGAAAGTATTACTTCTTACTTTTCTATTTGGGTGCCTTTTATTTCTTTTTCTTGCCTAATTCCTCTCACTAGGACTTCTAACACAATATTGGATACTTGTGACAGTGGGCATGCTTTTTTCCTGTTTCCCAATCTCAGTGAGAATGCTTTTGGTGTTTCCCTGTTGAGGGCTATAAGTTTCCCTTTCAGCACTGTCTTTGCTGTATTCCATAAGTTTTTGATATGTAGAGTCCTTGAGTTCATTTGTCTTAAGATATTTACTGATTTCTTTTGCGATTTCTTCTTTGGCCCACTGATTATTTAAGAGTGTGTAGTTTAATCATCATATATTTTTGAATTTTCCCTTTTTCTGCCTGTTGTTGATTTCTAACTAAATTCCATGATCACCATAGAAAGTACTTTGTATAATTTCAATCTTTTAAAATTTATTGAGACTTGTTTTGTCACCCAACATATGGTCTATCCTAGAACTATATATTAGCACTTGGAAGATTGTATATACTGCTGATTTGGGAGTGTAAAGCTCTGTAAATGTCTGTTAAAACTAGTTCATTTATCATATTATTCAAGCTCACTGTTTCTTTATTTATCCTGTGTCCAGTTGTTCTATCCAATGAAGAGAATGGTGGATTGAAGTCTCCAACTATTATTGGCGAGATGTCTATTTCTCTTTTCAGTTTTGCCACTGTGTGCTTCCAATATTTTTGGACACCCAGGTTAGATGCATACATGTTTATTATTATTTATTCTTGGTGAATTACTCCCTTTATTAATATATAATGACCTTATTCATCTGTTATAACAGTTTTGCATTTAAAATTTATTTTTGTGATATTAATATCACTACTCCAGCTCTTTTTCAGTTCTATTTGTGTCGACTATCTTTTTCCAACCTTTCACTTTCAGCCTTTTTATGTCCTTCTGTCTTATGTGAGTCTCATGTAGAAAGCATAAAGCTGGCTCATATTTTTGAATCCATTCTCTCATTCTGTGTCTTTTGACTAGAGAGTTCAATTCATTAATATTTAATGTTACTCTAGAGCAGGGGTTCTTAACAAGGGGTCTGTGAGCTTGAATTGAAATTTTAAAACAAATAACATTATTCTTCTGGGATGTGTTGGTGTGGTTATGACATATTTATTAAATAATACCCAGTATAGTGTGGACTTAGTAAAGGGTCCATGGTTTTCACCTGACTGGCAAAGGGGTCCATGAAACAAAAAAGTTTAAGAACCCCAGCTCTAGAGGCATTACTTACTTCATCCATTTTATCTTTCGGCTTTCCATTGTCATATATTATCATTGTATGTCTTTTTACGTTTTTATTTACCATTACTAATAATTTTTATTCTCCACTCTTTTCCAAGCCTCTCTCCTCTGTCTTTTTCCTTTCAGGCTGCAGAACTCCCTTTAGTATCTCTTGCAAATCTTGTCTCTTGGTGACAAATTCCCTCAGTTTTTTTTGTTTCTGAAGACTTTAAACTCACTCTCAATTTTGAAGGAAAGTTTTTGCAAATAAAGAATTCTTACCTGGCAATTTTTCACTATCAGTATTTTAAATATACCACTGTCTCCTCACCTCCATGGTTTCTGATGAAAGATTGGCACTTAGTCTTATAGAGCTTCTCTTGTATGTGATGAATTGCTTTCCTTAGCTACTTTCAGAATCTTCTCTTTATCACTGGCATCCTGCATAATAGTTGTCTTGGTATAGGTCTATTTGGGTTTATTCTGTTTGGGGTATGTTGTCCTTCTTGGATATTGATATTTATGCCTTTAATAAGTTTTGTGAAATTTTCAGCCACAATTCCTCCAATATTCCTCCTGCTCCTTTTCTGTTCTTTTCTCCTTTTGGGATACCTATAACATGTATGTTTGTGTATTTCACTTTGTCATCAATTCCCTGAGAACCTCTTCACTTTTTTTGTATTTATTTCTCTTTCTGTTCCTCTGTATTTTGAAGTTCACATGATCTGTCTTCTAATTTTCTTGTTCTGTCCTCAGCCAATTAAAAATCTGCTGTTATATGCCTCTAATGTATTTTTATCTCTTCCATTGTGTCTTTAATTCCCATAAGCTCTGTTATTTTTCTTTGCAAGCTTTCAAATTGTTCTTTGTGCTCACCTAGTTTCTTCTTAATATCCTTTATCTCTTTAGCCATATTTTCCTTCACATCCTTTATTTGATATGAGTTTTGTGTGAACACATTTAATTAGTTATTTTAACTCCTGTATTTCATCAGGATTTTCTATTTATTCCTTCAGCTGTGCTGTACATTCCTGTTCCTTAGTATAGCTTGTAATGTTTTGCTGATGTCTAGACCTCTGAGTATGTTGGTGAGTTTATGCTGATGATCACTTTTTTTCTCTTGCCTAGTGGCTTCATTTCATTGCTCATCTTTGATTTTTGGTTGTATTTTTTCTAAAACTTTTTCAATTGCCCTGTTTAAGTCACAAAACAGGGCCAGGGACCTACTAGTATGGTCCAGATTCACAGGGTCCTGGGGATGAGTGAGAGACTCCAAAAGGCCTTGTCTTCCTTCTCTTTCCAAGCCTACTAGCTGATAGCAGCATCCATGAATCTTTTTGTGGAAGTATTTGTTTCAATTTTCCCTGCCTAGAGTTTCTGAGCCCATTAGAGCCACAATTCAAAGCAGGGCCCTGTTGTTTTATCTTGTGGAAGAGATACCATACTCAGCCCTCTGCACCCTCTGTCTTCTTATGGAGAAATAAGACCATTCCCCTTTCAGTTACCATGATGTTCACTTTGAGATAGGGTATGGGTGCCATTCCCAGCCACAGGGGTAAGTAACTTATGGTTATCCTTTCAGCTTCTTCATCTCTCTATTTCCACACCCTCTTTGACACTGAATGTAGCACTCCTTTGGTCTGCACTTCCCCAAAGCAGCTCCTTCAGACAGCTTCTGCCCTTCCCCAAATATTCTTTTAAAAGCATTGTGCCCTGCCAGCCCACTCTGATCCCAACTCCTGTAACTGATTTTGATGAGATTTGGATTTAGTGTTGTGTTACTGAAATGACATAAGGCTTTTGGTATACTGGAAAAGGGTGAATACATTTTACTTGTGGGAAGAACATGTCTTTTTAGAGTCCAAAGGATGGACTGTTGGCAATTGAATCATATACCACAGAAAAGATGTGTTCAAATCTTAATCCTCCTCCCTATGGATGTGAACCAATTTGTAAATCTTTTGAAGATATTATTCGTTAAGGTGTGGTCAAATTGGATCATATTGAATCTAAATTATGTATACGTCTGGAGAATTAAAAAAGAGTGGAGATCCAGACACAGTCAGCAGAGTAAACCACAAGAAGTAGAAACCAGGAGAAACCAGAGAGGAGAGATAACCATATGAGGAAGGACTGACATCAGCAGAGTGCTATCAATCCTGGGAGAAAGCATGACTTTGCTGCCATCTTGATTTTGGATCTCTATCCTTTAAAAGCTTATTTGTTGTTTAAGCCAACCCATTGTGTAATATTTGTCATAGCAGCTGTGGAAACTAAGGCAAATTAGTATTATAGAATTTTCCTTTTTTAATCTCCTGGAATTTTTAATACCTTAGATTTTACACTAATCTTGAAACATTATCATATGCTGCACAGAATCTCATGTATTTTTTTCCTATTGTACACTTTTGGTACTTCTAAAGTATCAAAACACATCTAAAGTGATAAAAGTATTTATGGGTAGGGATCTTGTCTCCACCTCCTTACCCCCATGATGAAAGAATCCTGAGACCATGTCTTCACAGAATTGTTTCAATATGTGCAATTTTCACAGCAGATATTTGCAAGAGGCATACTCTATCCGTCTATATATGCAAGTGCTTAACAAAGCTCCATTATTTCAATCCTGAAACTTTAAACGTTATTCTCTTCAATTTATAGGTAGCTTCAGACATTTAGGAATTTTTAAATTAAAAAAAAAGATTCCAGGTTTAAGTACTAAACAGAATTCTTATTGATACATAATGTATACTCTGTAAAAACTCTCCTTTCTTTATAAAATTTGATTTGCAGGGTCAGAAATGTTTTATACCTATTTTATTTTTCTTTGCTTGATTTTTTGCTTCTTCTTAAACCACATCTACATAACAGGATTTTAGAAGATTTTCACTAGACAGTTACTACAAGCTATTTAAGCTACCATTAGCTCCTGATTTAGCATTTTTAATAAACTTCCTAGGGCAAAAGATTAATGTCCCTGGACCATCTTTATCCTTGATATAGTAGTATAATGTTCAATCGAGGATGGATCATTGTTTGCCTGCTGTCTGCCCTTTGTGTTTGTGAATAAGTAGATAAAAGTTTAGGAAAAGGAGGAAAGTAGGGGAAAATAAAAATATTCCCAATCCTTAAAATTCGTTGCTAAATAAAATCAGCAATTAATGCAGATAAATGCAAATAGAATTACTTTTACCACATTAAAGAGAATGCATTAAAGAAACATGTGTTTACATAGGCAGTTTGTAGCCAAATAGTTTGTATTAAATCGCCTACATGCTCATTGATCCTTATCTAAAACTCATCTAAAAACAGAATTTCCACTGTATTAGCAAAACTGTAGTTCACATGGTGACCCAGAAATGTTGAGCTATAACATTATTGTATCACTTGGATTAGTAAATTACTCTCAACATTTCCTCAGCATTAAAATGGAAAGTCTAAGAAAAATATATTTTCATACATACATACATATTCATATATACATACAATTATTCAGAATAAATAATTTCATAATATATCAAGTTATTAGATACAAGAGTACATGACTCAAGGTAGGATCCATATAATACCCTTTCAAGGGAATGAGTGAGTAGGTGGGAAACCACACGAGAGCTGGAACGAGCTGTAAGAAATGTTGACAAATGAGCAAGGATACTCTTTGTTAAAAAGTAAGCTTCTTTTCAGGGTTTTTGATAATATCTGATTAAACTTTTCTATGACAAAAATAAGATGTATTCCATGTTAAGGCCCATAATATATTGCTACAGTGCCATGTGTCAAAAACAAGCGAGAGCAATCAGCCGGACTTTTCCTAAGGACACTTAATGATAATTTATCTCACACGTGTCACTCTTTTATTCTTTCATAATGGGGATGACCATATAATTTGCTGTCTCAGTGGAATACCTTTACACATAAAAAATGCATTGACTGGCACCATGTCAGACCCCAGGCTTAAATTGAGACAATCTCAAAAAAAAAATAAATAAACACAACAAGATATACTTGGCAAAGTATTTAATAAATTTCAGACATAGAGTCAGATAACTTGTTTTCCTTCTACCAAAAGACAAGTGTTCTAAAATTACTACTATTTTCCATGATGGAATATTTATGTTAGTAACATGATAAGTATTACACATTTTAAAAAGATGTCTAAAATCTCTCTTTTAAAGGTATAGGTGAGTTAAAATAAGAAGAAAATAATCTGATGTCTACTAAAGTGAAAGAACTTAAAAAGAGATGTTTGTACTAAATTCTATTTGTTTCTTAAAGCTGTGTATTTCACATCTTAAAACTCCCACATCTGAAGACTTTTAAAAGTTGGAAATCCATATCTAGCCTCTGTAACAACTTCCAAAGGAAGATTTCCAGTGGGTTGTGAATCCATAGAATGATTTATTTAAAAAACAGTATTTTTAAAAAAAGTTTCTAAAAGCAATTTAGTGTTCTCAAGAAAATCAGAAATTTACTAGCCAATTTCAGAACTAAGCAAAGAGGTAAAAATCCTATGCATTCTTGGTGGATGGGTTTGAAAACTAGCTATAAATTTTGTGAGCTAAGCCAGTGATTAATTTCCTTTATATGAAATACATAGTGTTTCTCTACTTCTATCTTTCAGCTATTACAGTTATTCCATCTTGGTAAACTTAAGTAATATTAGAGACATGGGATTATAAAAATGTAAAACCCAGGATTTTCTAAATAGGAGAACTTATATATTCTATTACTCCCACCATAATAATCTATTTTGGGTGAGAGTGAATATGATTTTTACTAATAATAAATAAGTTAATTTAGAATTGTGCTTTTTCTGTTTTACATTAAGCTTTTACATTTTTATTGTGTTTATTTATTGTGTTTGGGGAGAAGGGATTTAAAATAACATGAAGTAAAATTTTAGTGGTTCTTATGAATCATAAGAGACATTGAATAACTGTTTACTGTGCATCTACTCTTTGTCTATGAAGGCAAAAGTGAATATGATATAATAATTACCCTTTACTAAATTTAATATTAAGATAAATTGACAATACTTTTTAAAAAAATACTGTCATCATGATTGTATATATACCATGGGGTCACTATCTCTAAAGATTTTCACTAAAGCATAGAACACCTACCAATTCTTTTTGGAAACAAGAGATGAACCAAGGGACTCTTGATCCTTCCAGTTTTATGCTTTCCAAATGAATTATCTCCTCCCTATTAAGCCCACTTTCACCACTTTTCCCAACCCACTCTTACTCACAACCACTTTCATAAGTGTCTTAAGACCTCCCTCCCAACACTCTGTCATGACATCTAGGTTACAGACCAGGTTGGAACACTGGTTATCCATCAGAACACCCGGCTTCCAACAATGAAAAAGTTACACAGATATAATTTGTGGGTATAATTTTTTATTATCCTTGTTTCCCCAAAACACTGGGACTTTACCTGAAACTATTCTTTCAAAGACATTCTCTAAAACAGGAGATGAGGAAAAATAAAAATATTGAAGATGGAAGTAAGAAAAATGGTTATGTTTCTCCTTTCAGCATATTCTCATACCTGAAAAGGACATTTTTTCAAATTTAAAATCACCTTTTTTACTACTTTGTTGAAATTGCCTTCACAATGTGATGCCAACTTCCTGCGGTAATATTTTAAAATATTCTGATGCTGTGAAGAATATTTAATTATTTGAATATTTTTCAAATTGTGTATAGTTAATTGTCCTTATATCAAATGTAAATGCTTTTGAACAATAAAAGTGAATGGGTAATGGTCTGGCTGTGAGTAACAGATGTCATGTGGATTTGATTTCTTAGTCATTTATAAATATTTCTTTTCAAGTTTAGAAAAGCAATTAGTTACAATTATAAACTAATAGCCATCCAAATCTAGGTTTAAGAATGAAAAGCAATATGAATCACAGAAATGCAGAACACCACCTAGGAAATAAAATATTTCATTGTATTCCATTTTTTAAAATCTAAATATGATTTTTATAAAAAGTGGAAAGCCTAATTACAATTCTCTGAGTCTATGTTCCTAATCTGAAGCCTGGAAAGATTCACGTTACTCTCATATGTGAGTCAGGGTTGTCTTCTACATTTGTTGCCACATATGATTTTTGCACATAATAGGCAATCTGTCTATTGAGTGGTGTTTTGGTCAGCCACAGGCGTGCCTTTTGAAATATACCAAAGATTGGTCGGTCTTTATAAAGGGTATTTATTTGGGGTAGAAGCTTACAGTTACCAGGCCACAAAGCATAAATTTCTTCCCATACCAAAGTCCACGTGTTGGAGCAAGATGGCTGCCGACGTCTCCAGGGTTCAGGCTTCCGGATTCCTTTGTTCCCAGGGCTGCGTTTCTCTCCGGGCTTAGCTTCTGTTTTCTCCACGAGTTCAGCTGTAGACCATGAGACGCTCTGCACTGAGTCTCTCCACAAGGCCAGCTGTAGACTATCCGGCGATCGGCTCACTCCAACATCAGAGCTGCTTCTCAAATCTGCTTCTCCAAATCTCTGCTCTCAATCTGCTTCTCTCAATCTGCTTTTCTCAATCTGCTTTTCTCTTGTCTAGCCTTTTGTACTTGAGACCATGCCTACCGAGGGGTGGGGCTCAACGTCTCACTGACGTGGCAGTTAACGCCCTACTCATAACTTAATCGTGCCCAGATGAACAGATTAGCTTACAAACATAATCTAATTTATATTTTTGGAATTCATAATTAAATCAAACTCAACCATTACAAGTGGTATAAATGAGGCATAATAATCTTAAAGCTTTTTTTTTTTTTAAATATTGTGGACATTTTCTGTTACCTGGCATCTATTCCCATTCTTTTGGCAACCAAACTTCAACAATCAACTACTTACCTACTCTCAGCCCACATACTTTAAATGGGGTAACTGCAATTCTGGATTCAGGTAGAGTTGTATGTTGCAGATCTGGCCCACAAGCACTTCACACCCCTCACCCAGAGTGATTTGGCCCAGGGATGGTAATATGATTGCAGCAGAGTTGATGCATGCTAATTCCTAGAAGTTTTGCTTGAGTGAATGGGAGAGAAGCAGGCTCTCAGATACTGGAGTTGCTGAGGTAAGGAGAAAAGTTTGGAGTTCAAGTTGTCCCGAGGGTTGTCAAACCTGTTTAAGAGAGAAGCCAAAACTGAAGGAAATAGAGGTGTGAGGTAGAGAAAGATAAATACTGATGAAGTCATCTGAGCTTTTCATGGCCAGTCATGGGTCTTAATTCTCTCCCTAGCTTGCTGTGTATGGGAGCCAACAACCTGGCATATAACAAATTGAATTTAGTTTCTCCATCATTTACGGTTATTATTATTCTACTCTGTATATTACTTGAAGTTTGATTTCTCTTATAAATGTGCCTGTGTTCCTATTTTGCGAAGATCACCACAGTGTTGCTGTGGGGCAGTGGTTCCGCAAGAATTCCTCTTTATTTCTATGAGGAAACAAGCAAGAAGCTTGTAAGAGAGTTGCATTAGAATTGGCTAGGCTGGAGGGAAATTACAAATTGTACGAAAGAGATTATTGACAGGATAAAATATTTTCCAAGATGTTTAATATCTATTGACAGCTAGGAGTTGTCTTTTCACAATCTCATTTTTATTACATGGGGGCATCCTATTATAATTACATTTTTTTCCCTCTGATAAAGGCCTCAGTCTCCTTTCCTATATCTTTAACACACACACACACACACACACACACACACAGGATAACTCCAGAAGTTAAGAGTCTGTCTAAACACATATGCAATAGAAAAAGTCCTCTGTTTTGGAGTGATGTCAGCAACCATTAACTGAATGAGTTAGTACTAACACATTTACACCGTAAATTACGATCTGAAAAAGATAAAAGTGACTCCTTTTTTCTAACACCACTATGATACTTATCAAAATATTATGTACAGAATGGCTTTTACTTCAGACAAAGGAGAAAGATCAGAGTCAGACAAGAAAGGCAACTGGAGGAATGAGATATGGGCTATAAAATGCATATTTTAGATATTTAATAAAAAGAAAGAAATTGGAAAGACTACATGATAACTGACTTTAATTCAAGGAGGATAATTAAGCATTTTACATATCAGTGGAAGACTAATAGTATATAAAGCTTTTTAAAAAGACATAAAAGTGAAAAGGATGAATGTATTGTCTGTAAGAGAGGCAACACAATTCAAATTTGATAATACAGATGTAGAAAACATTCTGTGCTTGGTGATCATTCCCAGAGAAGAACAGGAAGGCAGAAAGTTGAACCTTTATAAGCTATTCAAGAAGACAAAACAAAGCAAAGCAAAGCAAAGCAAAACAAAACAAAACAAAAAAACCCCACACAAGATAGAATAGATAGTTCCTTTACACCTCTGACCACATTTCTAATATTTTGATCCTGTAATTTTCATGTTTGGGTTGAAAGACAACTCAGTTTTAACTATTAACCAAGACTGAGATTACTGTTGCAATTTTGTTCCTTTGAAGTACAGTAGTATAACTTGTAGCTATTGACCCACAGGAAACAATTGACTTTAAAAATCACTCAAATAATCAATTTTCTGTGTGTACAATTGTATATTGTACCATCACATCAGGGAGTCTCTGTTTCTACAAAAACTGCATGTTGAAAAAAATAATACTAATCTTCAGAAGATCAATGACTTTTGAAGATTAGCAGTCCTGTATGAAACAGGATGGCTTTTTAGATGTGTCATTCTCAAATTTGACTGCACATTGGAATCAATGAGGAAGTTTAAAAAAAGTACTGATTTCCTGACTCTTCCTTCAAAGATTTTGATTTAATTAGTCTGGAATGAAGGGCTTAAAGAGAAAAAAATATCTCCTAAGATGGGTCTAAGGTCCAGTCAAGTTTGAATTTCATCTTTAAAGAATGCAGGCTAAGACAGGCTCCAGGCGTTGGGGGCCTTTTTACAGTGGTCTTTTAGCTGCTTGACATTGGTGAATTAGAGATTGAATGGGGGTAACATTCATTTTCTTTTAAAAGTCAACCATTCTCTGATTTTTAAATGAGATCCTAAGAAATATTGATAATGTGTACACACAAATGTTTGAAAAATCATTAATGAACTTTGGAATAGAAGATGTAACCATTGTGAGTTATGGGACTCCTTGTACATGATTAATTCAATATACAAAAACATTCCCTTCACAGAACCTATTTTAAATACATCCCACAGCTTAGAATGTATTTCGAGTTCTTCAATAAATTAATTACAATTAGAAGAATCAAAATATATTTTATGTTGGGAGCATTTACAATTTTTAGAATAATACTTGATAGTAAGTCCCAAAGTTTTTGTAGATAGGGATGTGAGCTACTTTTTAGGTTTGCCTGGGATTCTGGAGGTTATGGATCATCATGTTTTTATGATGCAGCCAATGAGATTTTATTTCAGGCATTCCAGTAGACAATTTAAATACATTTAGATATATTTTAACTGTTTTACATCATTATCTTTTGAGTATACCTTGTATTAGATGAAAAGAAATATTTTATTGTCAAACAGTCTAATTTTTCAAAGCCTTTCAGGAAACACTACTCTAAAATAATCACCTTATCAAATAAATTCTCAGGAATATTTTAATAACTATATTTTAATTGCAAGTGCCAGGAAAATGATTATTAGTTTAAAATAAAGTTAATATTATATAGCCACTTTATTTGGGTAATTAAACATTTTCACTTTTAAAAAACAGGAAAGGGGCCCGGCTAGATAGCTCAGTGGATAAAGAGCTCACTGGGAAACCACATGGGAGGCCCTGGGTTCGGTTCCCGGGGACCTCTCCTAGCGGGCAGACCGCCTTGAGAATGGCAAGCCGCCATGGGCGGGCTGGAGCCGCCGTGGGCAGGGCAAAAAGCTGCCACGGACAGGCAAAAGCCGCCACGGGCAGGGCAGGTC
>PVKH010007692.1:0-20020 GCA_004027955.1 Chaetophractus vellerosus | reverse complement strand
CCTCTCTGCTTCTCTCCAATCTCTGCTTCTACTTGAGACCACCCCCACCGAGGGGTGGGGCTCAACGTCTCACTGACGTGGCAATTAACGCCCTACTCATAACTTAATCATGCCCAGATGAACAGATGAGCTTACAAACATAATCTAATTTATATTTTTGGAATTCATAATTAATTCAAACTCAAACCATTACACAAATCTACAATCTAATATTTCCCATTTCAATCACATTCAGATATATATTTCAGTGCTCTGCATCACAATGTTGTGCTACCATCACCAACATCTATTACCAAAACATTTCCACATTTCTAATAGGAACCCTGTACCTTTTAAGTCTCACCTTCACATTCCCTATCCCCACCCCATCTCCTGGTAAACTTTATTCTAGATTCTGACTCTATGAGTTTGCTTTAGAAAATTCTAATTATTTCAAATCATTGAGATTATACAATATTTTTCCTTTTGTGTCTGGCTTAATTTACTCAACATGATGTGGTGTATACATACAATGGAATACTATTCCGTTGTAAAAAGGAATGAAGTCCTGATACATGTGACAACATGGATTAACCTTGGCTACTGGCAATTTTTTAAAATAAGGAAATGATAGCTTAATCTTTCTTTAACAAAGCAATTTTATTGATATATATTAATAAAGCATAAATCCATCTAAAGTGTACAATCAGTGATATTTGGTATAATCACACAGTTGTGCATTCACCACTTCAATCATTATTAGAACATTTTCATAATTACAATAAAATAATAATAATAAACAAAAAAGACAAACAAGGAAACAAACAAACAAAAAATCCTCATCACCTCTCAATCTCTCTATGCTTCCACTGCTGTACGTAGCTACTATTCTGTTTCTGCCTCTCTAGTTTATTTATATTTATATTTTGTAAAACAGTCTTATATATGCAATATTACCCATATTTGTATTTCACATGTGGTTACACTATATTATACAGTCCCATGTTACAGTTTTTAGCTTTCTTTCTAGTAATACACATGACCTTAGACTTTCCCTTTCAACCACTGTCATACCCATATAATAACCCTGTTAGTTACAAACACTATGATGTACTTTCACACCTTATATTCATTTCCAAAGATTTATGAATAGGGCTGGCTATATAGCCCAGTGGGTAGGATGCCGGTTTACCACATGGGAGGCCCTGGGTTCGGTCCCCAGGGCCTCTCCAGGTGGGCCGAGCGGTTGAGGAGGCAAAAGCCACCATGGGCGGGGCAGAGCTGTCATGGGCAGGGCAAAAGCCAAGCAGAGTGGAGCCGCCCGCGGGCAGGGCAGAGCCGCCCACAAGCTGGGCAGGCCACCACTCAACGGTGAAACTGACTTGGCATGTCATCGCATTGGGGGGGGGGGAGACAATAAGCGGAAAAAATAAAGTCATAACTTAAAAAAAAAAAGATTTATGAATAATCTTTTTACCATTTCTGATGATGAAAATCTCTTGCATGTTGTTTAAAAACATAGTTTCTTCAGTATGTGAGTTCTGTGGTGTGTTAAAGGTTAATTCTATGGCTGATATCATTTCAATATAAGAACATTTTTACTGAGTGCTGTCATGTCATCTAAGGTCAGAACATTGCCTGATTGGCTTTTCCATATACATGTCTTTTATAGTGTTTCCCTCCAATTTGAATTCTCTCCTGTTGTCCAAGTTTACAAAAATGTATTTAAGATATTCCCATTCATATCAAGACATTCTTATGGCTCCTCTTATGCATGTCATCTAAGACCAGAACGAGTAAAAGCTTTCCCACAGGGACCACATTCATGTGGTTTCTCCTCATTGTAAATTTTCTCATGGTGCGAAAGAGCAGAAAAATAAGGGAGGGCTTTACAATATAGAAAACAATCCTAGGGATTCTCTCCAGTGTGAGTCCTCTCATGTAACCTAAAGGTAGAAAGATGTATGAAGGCTTTCCCACAAGGATGGCATCGAAACGGTTTCTTTCCAGTGTGAATTCTCTCATAACCTAAGGTAAGAATGATCAGAGAAAGCTTTCCCACATACATGACACTCATAAGGTTTTTCTCCAGTATGAGTATTCTCATGGTGACCAGAAGAGCCCATAGTTTGTAAAATGTATTAGCTGAACACATTTAAATATTTGAAGTGTTTTTCTGAAACTACAGTTTTGTGGATTTTCTTGAAAAATCAGAAATACATTTTTGGGTTCCCACATGGCCCCATTCAGCTGACTTGCCTTTAGCCTGGCTCACTCCCCCTGGCATAGTGTCATGCATTATATTTCCTTCTAGGAACTAAGGGCAATTACCCCAAAGAAATGGGGCTTTAGCAAAGGAGTTTTTACTGTCAGCCACTAGCTTTTGATTTTTTGCCCCACAATAAATCTGGTCTTGCCAGAATCCCTCAGTGTTCTTTTTCACATCATAGCCATGAGAGGGTAATAAAAGATGGAAACACCACCTTCCTGGGGTTGTCAGAAAAGACTCATACTGGAAAAGCAGCTTTGAGGTTCAAGTTCCTAGGCATCTATGATGATATGAAATAAAACTATAATAGCAATAGTGCCTAAAATATAAAACCAGTCATAAAATTGTAGATTTAAATTGAATGCAGTGATTGGTAGCACTTCAAAGCAGTACATTGAAGATGAATAGAAAAAAAAAAAAAGCCTTTCTAATATGACATAACAAACTCTTTCAAAATATAGATTGCTGACCTCATCTGTCATGGGTTGTTTTTACCTATTACCAGCTATTTTTAATCTGGAAAGGAAGATTACCCTATTGATCATCGAAATAGAAGCTATTTCTTGAAATTTTCTTGGTCCTTGATCACTATCAAATAATTACAAGAAATTACTTCCCATTGGTGTTTGAAAGGCTTTTTTGGGGTCTATTTGCCCATTTAAACAAGTTTTGTGTGTCACTGGATTTGTGTGAGGTAATGGATGTCTTTTAATTACATTGGAATTGCCAGGCTTTATATATAAAGTGCACATTCTCACACTGAAAGGAAAGGCAATCAGCATTTTTTAATAAGGAAAATCGTTAGCTCTGACTTTGCTGTCTCCACATACCTTACCAAATGGTTTGGAGATAGTGCAATTGACACTTAAATTGTGTGGTGTGCCAAGCAGTGGGTAAATATATTTATCTATTTCTTCCTAGAAACAAGTATTCTGATGTAAGAAGGGGTTTTGTGAAGTGATAATGAGGGAATGAAATTTTAACTGTGAGATCATGACAGCACTTGAGCATGTTCATGTCTCAGCAGAATCCAGCAGAGAGGCTGTGCACCCTAGATCTTCAAAAAATGGAAAACCCTGTAAGAAATGATGAGTTAAGAGCTCCAGCTGGAGCCTGTCAGCATTAGAGCCTGCACAGATATAAAGGCCCTTCCATGTTAACAGGCAGGTGCTCTGCCATGGGACTCCAAGCCTGTACAAAAAGCAGATGGAATGTCTTAAGTAATCTGGAGAGTTGTCAGGAAATAAATATATACATTAAATCAGTTGGGCGAAGGAAACCAAGATTCCTCTGGTTGGTGAGAACGGAAACAACGTTCGTTCCTATTTGTCAAAGCGCTGATATGTGGCAGAAATACTCCTGTGTGGCTTCTGGTGGTAGAGTTAAGGGTACTATGAAGCACCCAATAGATATCTGTAGAACTGCGGTAGAGAAGGGAGACGAGCTGATTAGGTTTCTATACCATAGGATATAGAGTGCATATTTACTTTTTTTCATTGTTTTTATATACCGTTTCCAATGGCTATTTCATCTTTTTGCCTCAACCTCCCTACCTTTAGGGAAGTGCAGGCCTGATCTAGGGAGGGTGCTAGTTCTGGCCCATTGTCTGAATTTAGGATTCCCATCCCATCTGGGAAAAAAAGAGGACAGGTGAAAATATAGAGCTACTCTAGATATAAAGGCAACAGGGAACAAGGTAGCGTGGAGGTTGTCTGGACAATCGAAGAGAAGTCCTGGCCTGACATGGACTGTGTCCATTGGTGATAATTCTGAATTTGAATCCCCATTGATTAGCACACTAAGACTGATGAAACAGCACTTTGCCCTGGCATGACTGGCTCAGGAGCTTGATGGAGATGAGTCACAGAGGGATGTGCTATGAAGTTTGAATAAGATAGATCCCAATAGATTCATGGAAATATTTATAGACTTAGAAACAACCAGGAAGAAGTCTAAAGATCAGGATGCAGTTTCTAGATGAAAAGGTCTAGCACTTGCCTCCAAGAAAATTTCTCTGCCAGCCAGGAACAATGAAAAGATATTTGCTTAATGCAGATGCAGAACAACATCTACTTTTCTTTCCCTTGATTTTAAGGAGAGAAAAACTAGAAAAGTAGAATTGCCTTCTTTTCTAATATAAACACTTAATGCTATAAAATGCACTTTAAATGAAAAATTTTATATGATGTGTTTTCATTATCATCCAGTTTAAAATATTTTCTTATTTCCCTTGTGGATCCTTCCAAGATCTATAAGTTATGTACAGGTGTGTTGTTCAATTTTCATTTATTGGGAGATTTTCTAGATAGCTTACTGGTATTGATTTCTAATTTAATTCTCTTCCTGTCAGAGATTGTACTGTCTAAAATTTCAATTTTTGGATTTGTAATTTACTCTAGCATCTGTTTGATGAATATCTTATGTGTACTTGAAAAGACCATTTATCCTGCAGTTGTTGGTTGTAGTGATATATAATGCAGTTAGATAAAGTCAGGAAGTGATTACCGTTTTTCACACATTGTCTCTATTTTTATTGATCTTTTTATCTAGTTTTTTATTTCTCAAATATTGAGCCAGGGTGTTAAACTCTTCAACTATACTTGTGGATTTGTCTATTTCTTTCTTTTAGCATTATCTCTTATTATATCCCTTGTCTTGAAATGTATTTTGACTGATAGGAATGCAGCCACTTCAGTTTTATTGTTTGCACAAAATAACTTTTTCTCCATCCTTTTGCTTTCAGACTATTGGTGTATTAATATTCAAAGTCCACCTTCATGGGTTTAGCGTGTAGTCACTTCTTGCTTTTTAATCCAGTGTTTAATCAATTTACATTTGATAATGTTATTGATATAAATCAATTTAGGCTCACCATTTTGCTGTTTTCTATCTTTCCAGCCTGTTTCTTGTTGTTGTTCCTCTGTTCTTTCTGTTCTAACTTTCTTGGATCATTTGAATTTTTTTATTAGAATTCCATTTTAATTTATCATAGACTTTTTAGTTACCTCTTTGTACTGTTTTGAGTGGATGTTTTAGGGATTAAAATAATCTTAGTCTATGTAGAATTCACATTGTACCTCATCACATAAAATATAGCAATATATTTCCATTTAACCACTCTACCTAGTAAATTGTGCTATTATTGTCTTATATATTATATCCTTCTAGGCTATAAATGCCCCAATACACTGTTACAATCTTTGCTTTAAATAGTAACTTGCTTTTTAAAGAATTTAAAAGATGTAGAAAATATATATCATATTGCATTTACCAATATATTTACCATTTCTAAATCTTTTAATTTTTTCCAAGTTTATGTATGGCATAATTACTCCAGTTCAAACACTTTAGCATTTCTTGTAGGGCACATCTGCTGGCAACAGATTATTTCAGTTTTCATTTATCTAAAAATGTCTTTGGGGGCCGGCTCAATAGCCCAGTGGATAGGGCGCCGGCATACCACATGGGAGGCCCTGGGTTCGATTCTCGGGGACCTCTCCTAGCGGGCAGGCCGCCTTGAGAATGGCAAGCCGCCATGGGCGGGCCGGAGCCGCCGTGGGCAGGGCAAGAAGCTGCCACGGAAAGGGCAAGAGCCGCCACGGGCAGGGCAGGTCGCCAACGAATGGAGCGCAGCCAGCCACCCTCGAACTGAAGCAAGCGCTGGCCATGAACAGATGCAGAGACCGCTCACAAGCGGGGAAAGCCGTGCCTGCGCAGTGACCACTCTCGGTGCGTCGCCGCAGCAGGGGGAAGGGGAGATATGTAATAAAATAAATAAATCTTTAAAAAAATAAATAAATAAAAATAAAAATGTCTTTATTTTGTTTTCCTTTTTGATGGATAATTTTGCTGAATAGAGAATTCTGGGTTGACTTTTATAAGCACCTTAAGGGTGAAAGGAAATTGTCTCTGGCCCCCAGTGTTTCTAATGAGAATTCTTATTGTTGTTCCCCTGTATGAAATTTGATTTTCTCTTCATCATTGGTTTTCAGTTATTAGGCTAAGATGTGCCTGATTATTGCTTCTTTTTATATGAAACTGTATTAGTTAGCCAAAAAGGTGCTGATGCAAAGTATGAGAAATCTGTTGGTTTTTATAAAGGGTATGTATTTGTGGTAAAAGATTGCAGTTACAAGGCCCTAAAGAGTCCAACTCAAGGTTGATTTCTCACCCAAAGTCAGTTGCCACATGGTGAAGCAAGATGGCAGGCGAGGTCTGCCTGGTCTCTCTTTCCTTCTTCCTCTTAAGGCTCTTTGGGCCCAGCTTTTTCTGATTTCACATTAGGCTAGAGGGCTCCTTTCTTTCCAGGCCTTCTCAGTGGCTCAGGGCTCTGGTCTCCAGCTGTAAGCTGGCAAATGACTGATCTCTCTTCCCGGGGCCACAGGATCCTCTTCCATGTCTATGGAACTCTCTTCCCCTGTGTATCTTCTTCTGTGTCTGTGGAACTCTCTCTCTTCCTGTGTCTCTTCTTCTGTGTGAGTGTTCATTTATGTAGCCCCACAAGGAGGGTGGGGACTCAACTCTGAGTCATCCTAATGAAGTGGTCAAATCAAAGCCCTAATCTTGATTTAATCAAGTAAATATAAAAACCTTTGAATTTAATGCAATCAAAGGGTATTATGCCCAGAGGAACAGACCAGTACAAACAAAATCTCTATCTCTTTTTTGGAATTCTTAAATAATATCAAACTGCCACTGTATCCTACTTGAATAAATAGCTTCTTGAATATGTAAGTTAATGTTTTTCAACAAATTTTGGTCCCAGAGTTATTTAATTCAAGGTTTTATGTTTTTCACCAAATTTGAAATATTTTCAGCAATTATCTCTTCGTGTATTTTTTTCTTCCCTGTCTTCTATCTTTTCCTTTTGGAATTCAAAGTACACAAATGCCCTACCACTTAATATTGTTCCTTAGGTCAATCTTTTTTTTCTAAGTGTTTTTAAAAATCAAGTATTTTTTATATACCTTCATTTTTATTGACTGCTCTTTTATTTTCACCAGTATGATATGAAGGTTATTCAAATTACTCCTTCAGTATTGGTCTTTTAAGTTTTAACTTTTCATTTGGTTTTTAAAAAACAATATACATTTCTCTACTAAGATTCTTTATTAATTCATTTATTATAACTGTTTTTTCCTTTGAGCCCTTGAACATATTTTTATGGGTTGCTTAAAACTCTTTGCTAACACACATTTATGTCAGCTCTTTAAAAAGCAGTTAATTGGTTTTTTTTCTCTTGATTATAGATCAAAAGGAATATGACTATGTGTCATAAGTTCTCTGTCTATGTATTTCTAGGAACTTTTTATTTTATACTACACATTGTTGATGAAACATTATAGAGATTCTAGATTTTTGTTATTTTTCTCTGAAGGTTGTTGAGTTGGTTATAGCCAGCAGCTGACCAAGCTGAAGTCAAACCCTGAGTTCTATCTCCTCTCTGATGAACAGCTGCTGAAATTTCTGTTTGCTTTTTTCAGCTTCCTAATGAGTGTTTTCTTTTGGTCCCATGGGGTTTCTTCTACACATACACAATTCAATCCTCAACTGAATGACTGGTCAGAATTTATGTGCAGATTATGGGCCTCCCTCCTCACCTTGAAGCTTCTTCCTGCACAAAATATTCTTTCTTACTTTCTAGCATCTCTGGGACCCCAAACCCCATCTTATCTGCTGAGATCAGCAATACTGCGGCATATTGGCAAAAGGCTCTTAGAGCCTTTCTTGACACTTTTCTCAGGGCACTTTGGAGCTGACTGAACCCTTTTGTGGCTTCCTGGCCTTGTTTCAGCTGGGAAAAGCTTATTTTGGGAAGTACTCCCCAGTGTGCCCCTCTTCCCAGAATTTGCTGCCCCCCCCCCCCCGGCAAAAGCAGTTAGAGACAATAAAAGGAGTGTAAGAAACAGAGAGTCTAGGGTATCAAACATCTGGGAGAGGGAAGTCTGTCTCCTGGGAAACAAAGGGACTACCAAACTCCTGTAAACAGGACAACTCCAAAACAATTAACAAGCAAAGACCCTAGGACAAGACAGAGGCCCAAAGAGAAAAACCCTGAAACACTACATTTGTCTTGGTCAGAGTACCTTAATAGGAGGGCTGAAACTCAAAAAAATCTCTGTTTTATCATTAACTGATTACAAAATCAAGCAACAGACATCTCGGGGAACAAATCTCAGAGTCAGTATTTTGCAATATTAAAATATAGAGTGTGCAGCAGAAGAGTACAAGACAGAAAAAGAAATAGGAAATATTAGCCTATCCACAGGAAGAGCATAAAAATCCAGAAAACACCAATGAAAAAGACCGCAATGTGAGCATAATGAACAAATTGTGTTAAAAAGTAATATTAAAAATGTTCAAGGAGATGGAGGAAAAAAATAAAGAATATCAGTAAAATAATGAATGAGCAATATGAGGGTTTGAGATAAGAGAGAAATTTTAAAAAGGAACAAAACACAATGACTGAGGTTGAATATCACTGAAAATAACTGAAATGCAATATGTCCAGCAGTGTTTTAAAAATAGACTGGAGATGGCAGAAGAAAGAATCAGTGAACTTGAAGACAAGACACTTGAAATGAGTCAGCCTGAGGAGAAGAAAGGGAAAAAAAAAGAATTATAAAAATGGAAAATAGCCTAAGAGACCACTGGGACAAGAGCAAGTGCATCATTATGTGCATAATGGGAGTTCAAAAAAGGAGAAGAATGAGAGGAAAGAGAAGAAGGAATATTCAAATAAATAATGACTGAGAAATTCCCAAACTTAGCAAAAGACATAGATATGCACACCCAAGAAACCCAGAGAACACCAAACAGGATAAACAAGAAGAAAAATATATTCCATCATATATTGATCACACTATTGAATGCAAAGGACAAGGAGAGAGTTCTGAAAGATGCAAAAGAAAAGCAATGTGTTATGTACAAGGGAGGCCCAAGTTGATTGAGTGCCAATTTCTCATCAGAAACCATGAAGGCAAATAGGCTGTAGGTTGAATTACTTAAAGTGGTGAAAGTAAGCAACTTCCAACCAAGAACTTTATATCTGCTGAGACTTTCTTTCAAAAATGAAAGGAGAGAGTAAGACATTCCCAAATAAACAATAGCTGAGGGAGCTCATCACCCTTAGACCTCCCCTACAAGCAAGGCTAAAGGGAGTTCTTCAGATTGAAAGGAAAAGACACTAGACAGTGGTTCAAAACAGCATAAAGAAATAAAGACTGGCAGTAAAGGTAGTCATTTTGTAATTATAAATTACAGTATTATTGTAGTGTATTGTTTGTTATGTTACTAAACTTCTTATTTCCTAAAGGTGCTAAAATACAATTGCATAAAAAAGTACTGATAAATCTATTGTTTAGGGCAAACAATGTACAAAGATAAAAGTGGCAACAAAAAAAAGGTGTAAGGATGGAGGGAAAAGTACATGTGAATGCTATTGCAGTTAAGTTGTTATCAAACCCAATATGATTGTTATATATTCATGATGTTAAATTTTAACTAACCACAGGGAAAATAGATGAAAAATATATCCAGGTTGAAAAAAGAAGGCACTCAGTATGGTACAAACAAAAGAAAATCATATAAAATATAAAAGTAAGCATTATGGGAAAATTGAGGAAAAAATTCTAAGACATACAAATGCTAAATAGCAAAATGGCAGTAGATAGTCATGCATGATCAGTAATGTCTTTATATGTAAGTAGATTAAACTCTCCAGTCAAAAGGTAGAGATTGGCAGAATGAAATATAAATAGTATAATCCATCTATATGTGTCTGCAAGATACTCACCTTAAAGTCAAAGATCTAAGTAGCATGAAGGGGAAAGGATGGAAAAGTGTACCAAGCAAGCAGTAACCAAAAGAAAGCATGGGTAGCTATAGTAATATCAGATGAAATAGACTTTAAGTCAAAAACAGTTATGAAGGACAAAGATGGTCATTATATACTGATAAAGGGGACAATTCAACAAGAAGGTGAAAGAATTATAAATATATGAACTAACTACAGAGCCCCAAAATATATGAAGCAAATACAAACAGATTTGAAGGGAGTAATTGTCAGTTCTAGATTAATAATAAGAGACTTTAATACACCACTTTCAATAATGGATAGAACATCTAGTCAGAAGATCAATAAGGAAATACAAGACTTGAACAATACTTTAAACTAACTAAATCTTATACATTTATGCAGAACAGTTCACCCAATAAAAACAGAATACAAATTCTTCTCAAAAGCACATGGATCATTCTCCATCATAGACAAAATGTTAGATCACAAAACAAGTCTCAACAAATTAAAAAATATTGAAAGCATATAATGCATATTCCTGACTGAAATATAATGAAGCTAAAAATCAATAACATAGGAAGAAATGGAATACTCCCTAATATGTTGAAATTAAACAACATACTCTTAGATAACAATAGTTAAAGAGGAACTCACAAGTTAAATTAGGAAATATGTTGAATAAATGGAAAGACGTTCTGTGTTCATGGATTGGAAGTCTAAATATCATTAAGTTATCAATCTTACCAAAGGCCATTTATAGATTCAATTCAATCCTTATCAAAATTCTAACAGCCTTCTTTGCAGAAATGGAAAAGCCAATCTTTAAATTTATATTGGAGAGTAAGGCCTGTGTAGCTAAATGCATTTTGAAAAAGAAGAATGAAGTTGGAGGACTCACACTTTCTGATCTTAATACTTATTGCAAAGCCATAGTAATCAAAATAGCATGACACTGACACAAGGATAGACATATAAACCAACGGAATCGAACTGAGAGCTCAGAAATCAACCTTCACATTTAGATCAGCTGACTTTTACAAAGGAGTAAAGACCACTCAATTGGGAAAGAAAAATTTCTTCAACAAATTGTCCTCAGAAAACTGGATCTCCATTTGCAAAAAAACAAAACAAAACAAACAACAATAACACCTTATACAAAAATCAACTGAAAAAGAACCAAAGACCTACATATAAGAGCCAGAACTCCCATTAGTTTCTTAGACTTTACACGCAAAGCACAAGCAACAAAAGAAAATATACCTGAATAAGAGCCCCTCACAATTAAAAAACTTTCATACCTCAAAGGACATTATCCTGAAAGTAAAATGATAACCTACACAATGGGAGAAAATATTTGGAAACCAAATGTCTGATAAAGTTTTTAATATCCAGAATATATAAAGAAATACTTTACCTTAACAACAAAAAAACAAACAATCCAATTAAAACAAAGGGCTTGAATAGCCATCTCTCCAAGGAAGATTTACAAATAGCCAGAAAATGCACGAAATGATTTTCAATATCATTAGCCATCAGAGAAATGCAAATCAAAACCACAAAACGACAATGAGATACCATTTAACACCCATTAGAATGGCTATTTTTTTAAAAAGGAGCAAAGTCCACTCAATTGGGAAAGAATAGTTTCTTCAACAAATTGTCCTAAGAAAACTGGATCTCCATTTGCGAAAAACAAAACAAAATAAACAACACCTTATACAAAAATCAACTCAAAAAGAATCAAAGACCTACAAGTGTTGGAGAAGATGCAGAGAAATAGGGGCACTCATTCTTTGCTGGGGGCAAAGTAAAATGTTGCAGGCACTGTGGAAGATGGTTTGATACTTCCTCAGAAAACTAAGTATAGAGCTATCATATGACCCAGCAATCCCGCTATTACATATATACCCCAAAGAATTGAAAGCAAGGTCTTGAGCAGATATTTGCACATTGATGTTCACAGTGGCATTATTCACAATTGGCAAAAGAGGGAAGCAATGCAAATGTCCAACAACTGATGAATGGATAAATAAAACGTGGTATAAGCATACAGCTGAATATGATTAGACTGTAAAATTGAATGAAGTCTTGATACAGGTGGATGAACCTAGAAAAAGTCATGTTGAGTGGAATAAGTCAGACACAAAAGGATGAATATTACATGATCTTATTGCTTTGAAACTATTAGAATAAATAAACTCATAGAGTCAAAAACTAGGTTATAGGGTGCCAGGGGATGGGGTAGAGATAGGGAATGAAACAGGGATCCTTTTTGGAATGATGGAAATATTTTGGTAATGAATGAAGATAGTGGTAATGGTAGCACAACATTGTGAATGCAATTAACAATACTGACATGTGTAACTGAAAGTGATTAAATGAGGAAATATTAATTTGTATATATGGTAACAGAGTAAAAAAATCCATGGACGTAGACTATACAAACAGTGAACCCCAAGTTAAACCATGGAGTCTAGCTAATTGTACAATTATAAAAATGTTCTATCATCAATTGCAACAAATGTTCCACACCAATGCAAAATGTTAATAATAAGGTGGTATATGTGAATCCTATATTTTATGCATGATGGTTTCTAATAAAGAAAAAAATGTTACCTGCTTAGAGAAGACTTTCTGACCACCCAATCTTAAATTGCCTCACCAACACTAATTAATTTCTATAACTCACCACTTTATTTTATTCATATTACATATCACCATCTGAAATTATCTCATTTTTTGAAAATGTTTATTGCTTTTCTGTTGACATGAGAATATGACATCTATGAAAGCAGGGGCATTGGTTGTTTTGCTCCTTTCTTAAATCCTTTATGCTTAGCAAAATTCCTGGCACAGAGCTAAGGCTCAGTACATAGCTGTCAAATGAAGAAATGAGTGTATAAATCACAGGCCAGGGCTGGAAATGGAGAGGAGCATCAGATTAATTGGTTCATCTGTGCCAGGATTGGTCATACTTCTGTGTGTTCATATGGTATATTCACTTGTATGGTGTGGGTGCTGAATCAGTGTAGTAGTATGCTGAATCTTACGCATCATCATGCTCCCTCCACACGTATGTCCTACTTGTTTAGGCAGCCACCTGAATGAATGTTTGCCTGAGGCATCTATCTGTTTTTCAGTAGGCAGGTTTAGTGTCCTTTCCAGAAGTTTCCCTCCTCACAGTAATTGATTTAGCACTTTCTTTGCATAGCTGCATTTAGAAGAATGACAGGATATCAGGCAGTTGCCTGCAAAACTCTAGCCTGCAAGATTCCTGCTCTTCTGTTTTCAGAAAATACAAAATTCAAAAAAGCAAGGACATACAGAGGTTGAAGATCTGTAACAAATGGACCTTGTTTTAAAAGCAAGTAAAGAAAAATAATTGAGTGACAGCAAACAAGACCTTTGCAGTCCCAATGCTATGTGCCTTCTCCTGTTTGGGTCTTCATCAACTTGTAAAATTACATCTTGAACAGACCTGCACTTTCTTTAAATTATTTGCATATTTTTGTGCCTGTGCCCAGGAGACTACTTGGTGCAAACTGTCCATCTGCCTTTGTTTTTCCAGATTTTAACACCATTCACCTTGGATCTCTTATGATAGTATTTATGCCAGGGTGAAGATTATTTATAAGCCTGGTGCTTATGTGAACTGTTCTGCAGTAGAGCTTTGGGCCTGTGTAACATTCAAGTCAAGAACTGAGTTTTCCTACTGCAAACAGACATCTGCAAGATAATGAAAAACTATATGACATGAGATATCCAGGGGGAATTTATAAGCTACATCATTCCCACTGAAAGCTGACCTAATCTGAAATACATGTCAATCAACTTGGCAGACTGAAAAGACATGACTACTATTGAGAGCTCAGGTCAATATCTATGTATTGATTGTTTACTACATGATCAGAGAAGTACTTGGTGACACAAATGGAATGTAAGTAGTCTCTTCTCTGTGCATAAATATTGGCAATAACCAAGAATTATGGAACACCTCCTGCTGTCGAAAAGGTTATTGTCCCATTGTGGAGATAAAGGACACATTCATATGGAAGAGTCAAAAAAAGGGCAACATGATTTGATTAAGTGACATGCATGTGCTTTAGACTGTGTATTTAAAGTATGGACAAGAATCTTCTCTTCTTCACTTAGGCTGTTTTACTTTTTGAGCCTAAGTCTTTTAATCTGCTACAGGTATTAACGTGTGCAGAGGGTTGGAGAACTTCTAAGTTAGGAAAAGTGTGGAAAGGAACAGCTTTGGCATCTTATTGACAACATTAACACTCTGGCTCCATGCCTTGTTAGCTGTGTGACTTTACATATGTTCCTTAGGTAAGGAAAACATTTCATCATCCTTAAAATGAGGATAGTAATATCAATATCATAGGAATGTGAGAATGAAATACTTTAATAGGTATAAAGCACTTAGAGCTGTAAAAGGCATCCAGTAAGTTCTCAATTATTATTTATTATTATTACTATTTACTATTACAATGTTCCAGATATATTATCTCATTTACCTCTCACATTAGACATAGGTTCTGCATCTTTATCCATCTTTGGAGATGAAGAAGCAGAGGCACAGAGTAACTCAACAACTCTCCCTAGTCTCACAGCTCAGAGATGGCAGAGCCAGAATTCAAACCCAGGTTAGTCTGACATGGAAAACTACCTTTACACCACTCTTATGTTATAATAACAAAGGCACAGAAATATAACTGATCACCAATAAATCTGTGATGCTTTGACAAACACGGTTCCTGGACTCTGTGTCCTGACTCACTGACTAAGGAGGATAATGGAATGGGTAAAAAATGACCAATCCACTAGGTAAAAGAAGGAAAAATCCTTCTCTCCTCCTAGGCAACATTTCTAAGTAGGTAGGCCCAGGTGTGGCTCTAAGCCTATAATTATATACTCTATTTTAAAAGAATGATAATAGACTCACTTGTTGCACAAACACAAATATATCACTATTCCTAACAGAAAAGAATGTGGATTTTAAAAAAAAATTTTAATAAATTAGTTTTATTGATGCATATTAGTGAACCATAAATCCTTTCAAAGTACACAATTTATGGCATTCGGTACAGTAACAGAGCTGTGCATTCATCACCTCAATCATTTCTAGATCATTTTCATTATTCCAGTAATAAAAATAAAAAAAAAAAATTCATCATGACTCAATCTCTATGCTTTCCCTGCTGTACATAGCTGCTATTCTGTTTCTTCCTTTCTAGTTTATTTGTATTTATGTGTTGTAAAAACAGTCTTATATATGCAATATCACCGACATTTGTATTTTACATGAGATTTCACTATGTTACATTTTTTAGCTTTCCTTCTAGTAATATACATGTTCTTAGACTTTCTCTTTCAACCACTGTCATACTCATATAATAGCTCTGCTAGATACAAAGACAATGATGTGTTTTCACCATTTCTATTCATTTCCAAAGGTTTACAAACAACCTTTTAACAAATTCTACATAGTCTAACCATCAGCTTTCCATTCCCTACACTCATTCTATTTTCTGGTGACCTATATTCTAATTATTAGCTCCATGAGTTTACATAATTTATTTGGTACATAATACTGCAATCATACCCTTTTGTCCTTTTGTGTCTGGCTTGCTTCACTCAAATATAATGTCTTCCAGGTTAATCCGTGTTGTCATATGCTTCACAACTTCATTTCTTCTCACCACTGCATAACATTCCATTGTATGTATATACCACAATTTGTTTATCCATTCATTGATTGATAGACACCTAGGTTGTTTCCAACTTTTGGCAATCATGAATAATGCTGTTATAAATGTAGGTGTACATATGTCTGTTCGTGTCACTGCCCTCAGTTCTTATGGGTATATACATTAGTAATGGTATTGCCAGGTCGCATGGCAAGTCTATATTCAACTTCCTTAGGAACTGCCAAACAGTCCTCCACAGTGGCTAAACCATTCTACATTCTGACCAACAGTGAATAAGCATTCCTATCTCTCCACATCCTCTCCAAAATTTATAGTTTTCTGACAGTGGCCAGTCTAATAGGTGTGAAGACATATCATTGTAGTTTTGATTTGCATTTCTTTAATCGCTAGTGATGTTGAATACGTTTTCATGTGTTTCTTCAGTATTTGTATTTCTTCTTTGGACAACTGTCTTTTCAAGACTTTTGCCAAATTTTCAATTGGGTAGTTTGTCTTTTTATTGTCAAGTTGAATGATCTCTTTATATATCATGTATATTAAACCCTTATTGGATATGTGATTTCTAAATATTTTCTCCCATTGAGTAGCCTGCCTTTTCATCCTTTTGACAAAGATCTTTGAGGTGCAAAAGTGTTTAATTTGGAAGATATCCAATTTATCTATTTTTTCTTTGTTGTTCATGATTTGGGTGTAAGGATAAAGAAACTACCACTTACCACAAGACCTTGACGATGCTTTCTACATTTTCTTCTAAGATTTCTATGATTGTCTCTTGTATATTTAGGTCCTTGATGAACTTTGAGTTAATTTTTGTATAAGGTGTGAGATAAGGGTCCTCTTACTTTCTTTCGATATGGCTATCCAGTTCTCCCAGCTCCATTTGTTGAATAGACTTTTCTAGCCCAGATGTGTGGGCTTAACAGCCTTGTCAAAAATCACTTAATTGTACATGTGAGGGTTTTTTTTTTTTTTTTTTGAGTTCTCAATTTGGTTCCATTTGTCAGTTTGTATATCTTTATGCCAGTACCATGCTGTTTTTACAAATATAGCTAAGTAATATGTTTTAAAGTAAGCAAGTGAGAGTCCTCCAACTTCGTTTTTCCTTTTTAAGATATTTGTGGCTATTCAAGGCCCCTTACCCTTCCAAATCAATTTGATTATTGGATTTTCCACATATGCAAAAAAGGGTTATTAGGATTTTTATTGAGATTTCATTGAATGTATAAATCACTTTGGGTACAATTGGCATCTTAATGTTATTTAGTTTTCCAATCCATGAACACGGACTGTCCTTTCATTTATATGTCTTCTTCAGTTTATTTTATCAATATTTTATAGTTTTAGAATTCAGGTCCTTTATGTCCTTTTTAGGTTTATCTTAAATATTTGTTTTTAAGTCACTATTAGAAATGATTTTTTTTTCTGATTTCTTCCTCATATTGCACATCAGTAGTTTATAGAAACACTATTGATATTTGCATGTTAATCTTGCCCCATCGGTTTGCTGAACTTGTCTACTAATTTAAGTGGTTTGTTGTAGATTTTTCAGAATTTTCTAGATATAGGATAATATCATCAGCAAATAATGAAAGTTTTACTTGTTCCTTTCCTATTTGGGTGCCTTTTATTTCTTTATCTAGATTAATTGCTCTAACTAGACATTCTAGCACAATATTAAATATCAATGGTTACAGTGGGCATCCTTGTCTTTTTCTTCATCTCAGTGGGAAAGCTTTCAGTCTTTCACTGCTGAGTACAATGCTAGCTGTAGAATTTTCATATATGCACTTTACCATATTGAGAAAGCTTTCTTGTATTCTTATCTTTTGGAGTGTTCTTATCCAGAAAGGGTGATGTATTTTGTCAAATGCCTTTCCAGCATCAATGGAGAGTATCATGTGATTTTTCTTATTCAATTAATCAATGTGGCTTATTACACTAGTTGAGTTTCTTGTGTTGAACTAACCTTTCATAACTGGGATAAAATGCACTTGATTGTGATGTATAATTCTTTTAATGTGCTTTTGGATTCTGTTTGCATGGTTTTGTTTTTCTTTTTTTGAGGATTTTTGCATCAATCTTCATTAGAGATACTGGTTTGTAATTTTCTTTTTTTCATAGTTTCTTTATCTGGTTTTGGTATTAGGGTAATGTTTGGTAGTGTTCTTTCCTGTTCAATTTTTTGGAAGAGTGTGAGCAAGATTGGTATTATGTCATATTTGAATGATTGGTAGAATTCACCTGTGAAGCCATCTGGTCCTTAGTTGTTTATCTTTGGGAGGTTTTTGATGACTGCTTCAATCATTCACTTGTGATTAGTTTTTTGAGGTCTTCTATTTCTTCTAGGGTCAGTGTAGGTGGTTTGTGTGTTTCTAGGAATTTGTGCATCCTGTCTACATTTTCTAGTTTTTTGAAATGTAGTTGTTCACAGTATCCTCTTAAGATCTCTCTTATTTCTGCGGGGTCAGTGGTAATGGCCTCCTATCATTTCGAATTTTATTTATTTGTGTCTTATCTCTTTTTATCTTTGTCAGTCTAGCTAAGAGTTTGTCGATTTTGTGGATCTTCTCAAAGAACCAACTTTTTGTTTTGTTGATTCTATTTTTCTTTGTTTTCTTTTTCATTATTTCTGCTCTGATCTTTACTATCTTTCCTTTGGCTTTGCTTGGGATTAATTTGTATTCTTTTTCTAGTGTGCAGTTAGAGCTTCAATTTTAGTTCTTACATCTTTTCTAATGTACACATTAGGAGCTGTAAATTTTCTTTTCAGAACTGCCTTTCAGTGTCTCATAGATTTTGATATGTTGTGTTCTCATTTTCATAAGTCTCAAAATATTTTCAGATTCTCTTGCAGTTTCTTCTTTGACCCACTAATCAAGAATGTGTTGTTTAATTTCCATATGTTTATGAATTGTCCCCTTTTCCATCCATTATTGATTTCCAGCTTCATTCTACATTATGATCAGAGAAAGTGTTTTGTAAAATTTCAATCTTTTTAAATATATTGAGACTGGTCTTGTCACCCAACAGATGGTCTATCTTGGAGAATGACCTGTGAGCACTTGAAAAGCATGTATATCCAGTTGTTTGGAGTGCAATACTCTATAAATGTCTGTTAAATCTGGTTCATTTATCATATTATTCAAGTTCTCTCTTTCTTTATATATCCTCTGTCCAGAAGCTCCATCCAATACAGAGAGTGGTGTATTAAAGTCTACAACTATTATTGTAGAGATATTTATTTCTCCCTTCAGCTTTGTCAGAGTGTGCCTCATTTACTTTGGGTGACCCATATTATATGCTTAAATATTTAGTATAGCTATTTCTTCTTGCAGAATTTCCCCTTAATTAGTATATAATTAGTATATAATGGCCTTCTTCATCCCTCATACAGCTTTGCATTTAAAATCTATTTTGTCCGATGTTAGTATTGCTGCTCCAGCTTTTTTTTGGCTACCATTTTCATGGAATAACATTTTCTAATCCTTCTCTTTTAACCTGGTTGTGTCCATCTGAGGTGTGTCTTTTGTAGACAGCATATAGATGGCTTGTACTTTTAAAATCTATTCTATCAGTCAATGTTTTTTGATTGTGGAGTTCAAGCCATTACCATTAATGCTATTGCTCTAAGGGCATTACTTACTTCATCCATTTTGTTCTTTGGCTTTCTGTTGTCATGTTCTACTAGTGTCTGTCTTTGAACCCTTTAATTTACCCTTACAGATAATTTTCATTTCCACACTCTTCTCCAAGTCTCTCACCATTGTTTTTTTTTTTTTTTTGGTTTTTGTTTTTTGTTTTTGTCCTTTCAGGTTGCAGCATTCCTGTTAGCATCTCTTAAATTCTGGTCTTTTGGTAACATACTCTATCAGTTTCTGTTTGGCTGTGAAGACTTTGAACTCACCCTCATTTTTTTTAAACAAATTAATTTTATTTATACATATTAATAAAGCATACAATTTATCTGAAGTGTATAACCAATGGTATTTGGTATAATAACATTGTTGTACATTCATCACTTCAATCATTATCAAAGGATTTTCATTATTTCAATAATAATAATAAACAAAAAGCAAACAAACAAACAAAAATCAAGGAAATTCCTCTCCTCTCAATCTTTGTTTTCCCTGTTGTACATAGCTACTATTTCTGGCTATTTTTGCACAATTATTTGTTTTTTTTTTTTTTTTTTTTTTTTTTTTTTTTTTTTTTTTTTTTTTTTTTTTTTTTTTTTTTTTTTTTTTTTTTTTTTTTTTTTTT
>PVKH010007691.1:0-20020 GCA_004027955.1 Chaetophractus vellerosus | reverse complement strand
CTCTTGCCCTGTCCGTGGCAGCTTCTTGCCCTGCCCACGGCGGCTCCGGCCCGCCCATGGCGGCTTGCCATTCTCAAGGCAGTCTGCCCGCTAGGAGAGGTCCCCGGGAATCGAACCCAGGGCCTCCCATGTGGTATGCCGGCGCCCTATCCACTGGGCTATCGAGCCGGCCCGGGAATAAGGTTTTTTACTTATGAAACCCTTCTGGATAACTGGAGGCTAATCTCTAGAGCAATAAATATTTTGATGGAAATTTTCTTAAAAATGTTATATATTTTTTGTTTTCTTATATAGAATATGTTAAACATAATCCAAATGTTTCTTCATGATTCGATGTAATAATGAATAAAAACTGTAATGGTTTCTGAAACTAACAGCAGTGGTTCTTAAGTGTGATCTTCAGACAAGTAGCATAGGCATCAATTGGGAGCATTCTAGAAATGCAAATTCTTGTCTCACCCCAGGCCAACTGAATCAAAGATATCTAGGTGTTCCAATGCCCATTAAAATATGGAATCTCTTCTCTGTAGGGCATTATTGTCACTGCTAGAGTACAGGCTGCAATGGCATAAAAGGAACTATATTTGGTGCCTCATCATCTTGTCTGACTTAGACCTAAGTTTCATCTTGAGTGACCACCCCAGGTACCACAGTCCTGGGCATAATTGCAACTGACAGGACCTGTACCACAAAACAGTTTGGATGATAAAAGCAGCCCTTAGTGTCTCTGAATGGCCCATGCTGCCGCTTCTCCAAATTGCCTCTTGTCCTTTCACACTACATAATTTACTAGCAAGGCCTGTATCTCCACATAACTTGGATGATAAGAAGCTTCTCCAAATGGCCTTTACTCCTTCTGCTTTCAAAACTTCTAATTCCCAGTATCTGCAAGAAAGCCCTACTCCTCCCCTGAATGGCTCAGGACCCATATGTGCTAATAGTTTCCCCCTCCCCCTTCCACCACAGACCCTCACAGGAGCCTGGGTTAGGTAAGCTCTAGGCCCTTCTACCACCCTCATTCTCCCCTCACCCACTCCAGGTGCCTTTATCTAATTAAGCTGTCCTATCATGCAGTCCAGGCTGGCTAGTGTTTGTGTTTATGTCTCATCACCACAAGAACTTTCACATGACATCCAAAACAATTGGCGCAGCCAGCAGGGTGATTTGATGCTGACTGATAGCGGCCAGGTGGGAAAGCCTTTATGCTGCCCTTGGCTTACTAGCACTCTGTCCTAAGAGGCCAGCACCATTTGAGAAGGCTCTGCTACTTGCTGGCGCTGTTGGTGCTGCTTTGCTTTATGCTTTGTTACCTAGGTTACCCACACCAAATTGCAGCTCTATTAAAGGCCTGGGGACCAGCAGAAAGACACTGGCCAGCTCCCTGGAGATCACTTAATCTGGCCCCCTGCCTTAGTGTGGCAAGAGGGCAGAAAATAGTTTCCTATTGCTCCCCCAAAAAGGAGCGCAGCACTGGGTGAGACCATTGCAAATTTGTCATAAATTCATTAACTACTGTCCTGTGACCATCTAAAGGCCCACACAAAATAGATGAGGGGCCTTTTCCAGCTCCAGGTCTGTGTATCTTAGGCCACCCAGGGGGTAAGAACTCACCAACCTGCCATTGTCTGTGTCTGCCACATCACCTGGAGGCCCAAGCACAGCATTGTATCAAGATGGGAGCCTCTGTTGATTGTCCTGCCTGAGCTGTGTCTGCCAGACCTTGTCCAAGGATATTATACCATCCCTGGGGTTAGGCAATATTTTCCCTGCCAGAGCACACAAGACAGAGGAATAACCCTGTCTGAGATAACATGGAATCTGTCTGGCCAAAAGAACACAAGGAGTTCCTGCTATCTTTGTGCTATTGCTTTTCATTCCCCAACCCCATGGGTTATAGAAGGTACAGTCCATAGGGACCATAAACCCCTCTGAGGGCAACTGGGAAACCCTGAAGAGAGAGATGTCAGAATGAGACACAGCAGAGGAAAATTTTCCACCCTCTGAAACCAAATTTTTCCAGCAACAACCTAAAAGGTCAAATGAACCCAGAGGATGGAATAAAACTGAAACTGAAACCAGAAATTTTGCCAGACTAGAAACTCAAAATATTTTTAAGGAGTTTGTTCAGCAGGAGGGAGAAAGGAGAGCTGGCTGGTTACTAAGGGTGTTCTACGGGTTTGAATGATTAGTAACACCTCCCCCCCGCCCCTGCATCCCCATTAGCTGTAGCAGGCATTGCCAAGGTATCCAAATTACATAATTAACTCCATGATCCTCCTGGCCTCTGTGCTAAATATATCTACTACTACCAGGTTCCTGCTATATTTAAAGGGGAAAGGGGCCATTTTAGTACCTGGGGTTAAAAGGCCAAAGATATTGAATAAGTAAGGGACCTCCTGTGTAAAATAAAAATGTACAGTAGGTATATCATTTTTATGTCCATCCCAATAAAGATTTTGTTCAAGGGGATAAGGGCAAAATGAGCAGATTAGTTGCTGAGAGTCTTGAATATGAAGTCTGAGTTGCCACTCTCATCCCTACCAAAAAAAAAAAAAATAGAAGCAATAAGATGGTGTCACTAAAGGGACTTGGTGTCACTCCAAGACCCTCCCCTATTGTATTAGAGAAAAGACACACCTGACCACTGCAGATACAACTACCAAGACAGATGACCCTTAAAAAACAATGAGGTCCGACTATTACTTGAGATTGAGATGAAGCCCCCAACTCCTCCTCCTGCATACCAAATGTTCAGTCCCCTGCCCTCCTGAGAATTGTGACTGTTGGAACAACTCTTATTATACAGCTGCTCTTAGTGATTGCACTTTTGTTCTTATATTCCCTGCTATAGGTACTGATGCTTTAACCATTTGCTGGTATAATATCAAATCTTTGGCTCCCTTGGTGAGCCTTGCCAAATAGGACTCCCATGGAACTACTCCTGCCTATCAGGGTAATAAATGCAGCAGTATGGCCTGAAACAAGGTACTGTGGGGCTCCACCCTAAAATCTAAAGAGGGAGTCCTTGTACCTACTATCGCCCCATATAATAGCCCTATTCATCCAGGTCTTAACGGCTCCACAATGAAGGGTGATTAGCCATGAATTATACCAACCTTAATGGACAAGTCTTGCCCATCCAAGCCCCTATTCCTAACATCAACTAATTAATACAAGATATGCACCCGAGATGGGCAATTGCTTTGCTGTGACTTACTTGCCAACATATTTTACTCAGTGCCAATAGCTAAAGGAAAAAAAATTCCCTAACTGCTATCAGCAGAAACTTAACAAATGGTCTTTAAAAACCCACTTAATACTGGCACTATACAGCCGATATTTGATTAAGGGGCAAATCTAAGAGGTCCTTTGAGAGGACCTAGCCACACTCATGTAACATTTATAAAAATGAGACTGGGCAAAAACACCCCATAAACACAAAGGCCAGCAAATTACTAAATTCCTAGGTATCATCTGCTTTTCTAAAGATAGCCAGATTCCTGCCACCATCAAACATAAGCCCACCTCAGACACTAAGACCTGCACTACACTTAGGATTTTTCATGTTCTGGAAATAATACATCTCACATCTCCTACTCTTATTACAACCCATATTCAAAATCACATGTACATCTGCTGCTTTACACTGGGGAGAGCCCCAACAAAATGCTTTAGAATTCTCAAAATAAGCCATGCCCCTTGCCTCACTGGGAATGGATTTTAAATTGCAGGCCTTGGTTACTTCTGAATATGGCTCTTGGTATCTCTTGGTATTCTCTAAAAACAGAAGTACTTACAAGGCCACAACTGCTTACACAGATTCCCGGATGCCACATATGAGAGATAATTCCCAGCAGGAGTTCAGCACAACCACTAAAGCCTTAGTGGTATATGGAAATAGTATTTACAGGGGAGAGCTAAACCTGACAAACAGGAATTTCCAAATTGTGCTTGTGACTTTTCCCAGACTCAACCTCTTCCCCAGGGATCTTGAGAAACTGGCAATGGCACCTTTATTGCTCCCTCTTCTTGTCAAGTGGGGAGCCCCTTGAGACCAGCTGTTGGACATGGAAAGGAAGTTGGTGTATCTTACCGATGGCAATGTTACTATTGTATGCAATGCAGCTAGCTGGAGAGCCATGACATATCAGCTGACCTCGAATGACTCACTTCCCCAAGATGGCTGTTTGGGGTCTGCACAGTCAGCAGAGCTGAAAGCTGTCCTGTAAGCCCTTCAGAATGCTCTGAGCCATCAGTAGCTGAATGTCCAAACCTTCACTAATCCTTGTGCCCAATGGGCTGGCAAGGGAGTCAGGCCAATGAAAACAGAATAATTTTCTCATAAAAAATGGACTCTTGAGGGGAACTACAGCTTGCAACCTCACATATTTCCACACACATGGACTCACCACACTCAAGTTGCTGTTCAGTGACACTGTCAATAAAACTAACCACAATTCATTATTACACAGAATATACAGCAAGTACTTGGGAAGACATGGACACACCTAGCAGCCATCTGCCAGCTCTTATCTTTCCTCTCCTCCTTTTCTGTTGTGTGAAGATGTTTCAATATGTTTCCATCCCACACCTGGGAGAGATGTTAAGTTTAATTGCACAGCCTGACCATATATTCAACTGGGAGGGAACCAGCAGCCCCAGCTGGTTTTCAGGGCGGGAACTCTCAGTGGCAGTGCCCCAGCCCCCTGGGTTGTATAAATACCCAAACCTCAGGCAGCAGAGATTTGTCCCTCTTCTACCAAAGTGGGGCCTGTGGAGCTGCTACCTACCAACCCTGACACAAGCAGTTGGACCTCTCAGGAGATGGGCTGTGATGGGATCTCTTCCCCTGCTCTTTTGGACCCTTGGTTTTAAGAATAAAGAAGTGACTTGAAAGTATCTGTTGTGCCTGAACCTGTGTTCCAAGCACCATACAGCAACTTGCTCCACAGCAAGTACCTTGGAGACTGCCCACTTAGACCCTACAAACTTCCCCTACTAACTGGAGGTCTGGGCTCACAGGACCTCAGGCCTCAAAGACTCTTCTACCCTGGTGGCTTGGACACTCAAAGGGGATTGCCTCTAAGAAGTCACCTGTAAAAATATCTCTAAAAGCTCCTGTGCTCCAAAACCAAACATTGACATCCCATTGATGGAGTTACATTCCAAGAGGTAGTGATAAACTATTCTGCCTTTGCCATGGTAATCACATGGGCACACTTTCCATCATTGCCATAGTCACTAGGAAGCGGGGATTGAAGTTCCCAAACCAAACAGTAGAATAGTCTGGGTCACCTTTAGGGTTGCAGGAAATGCTACACCTAGTAGATACCAGTCAAATTACAAAATGACTTCCTTTTACCCTTTCATGAGTGCCTATACTCATGCAAGCCTCAACACAAGGACTGGCAAACACCAGACATAGAGCAAGCCCTGAGAGAAAACATTATGCAATCTGTCAGCCAGGGTGAAACAGCACCAAGTCTGGCTGTCATGATACAGGTAGCAGCCCCAGAAGCCGGTACTTGCTGCCTGGCATGATATCAATGTTCACCTTGGCTCAGGGTTATAGTATATTTGCAGGCTGCATGGGTAATAGGCTTACTTACTGACTCATAAGACCTCATCATGCAGGCCTAGGAATGCTCAAACAATACTTGTCTAATCTTAAAATTGTACCCAGGAATAGGGCAGAGGAGGTGGCTAGCTGTAGTTCCTCAACCACCTGTGCCCAGGATGCCACAAAAGCATGGCTGAGGACCCAAACCTCTGCAACCTATCCATAAAATGGGTCCACTGGTACCAATGCATAAATAATTCTTGACTCAGGCATACCTGAAATAAGTTTCTCATATAGCACCAATGGCCTCATGACTACTTAAATCAAATCTGCATGACTCATTGTCCCAAACCCCAGCCTGCCAGGGTAAAGTCTCCTAAGACAGGATGGTAGATAGCAATGAGGGCCTACAAGCAAATTAACACCCAATTGGCATATAATATGGAAAAAAAATATTTTTCCTGTGGAAGGAGATGAAGAGGACTGTATGAGAGCATGCAATCTTTGCTAGTTGCATTCTAAATAACACCCTAAACATCATAGAGCTCTGTGATGACAACCATTTTCCAAAATCTACAAAGTTATCATGACTAAAGATTCCTAGTGGTATTTAAACATCCTTGACAAAATTCTCCATCCTTTATAAATTGCTTCTTGAGAGGATACACACCCAAGTTGGTCCTTAGTGATCACCACCTCAGTAAAACATTGTCCCAGCTCATGATTTTGTTTCTGGTGATGACCTTGCATAACATGACATCATTCTAGCTTATGACCTCATCAATGGAAAGGACATTGCCTCTGGTTGAATTCACCAAAAGATGTACTAGGTCTCAATGGTAAAAAGAAATTGAACTCCCTTGAAATAAAATCCATGGACAATCTGTTGTTTCAATTACTTTCCATCACTGGATGTCCAAAGAAAATTGTCCTACCAGCTCATTTAAACTTTTAAATACCTTATTTTCCAACTGTCCAGTAAATACAAAAAGCAACACATTCAGTATCTGTAGCAGTTTGATATTGTTTATGAATTCCAAAAATAAAAAATTTATGTTTGTAAACTGGTCTGTTCCTCTGGGCATATTATATTGTAATGGATTCAGAGGTTTCACTCTTACTTGATAAATTATGATTAAGACTTTGATTGGGCTATGCCAGTAGTTGATCCCCAGCCCCTTAGTGGGGGGGGGGGGACTCACAGATGAAACCACATGGCAGAGGAGTTAGAGTTTTGATACTGGAGCCCGGGAAATAAACACATAGAGAAACAGATATGTGAGGAAAGAGAGAAGGCTCCATTAGACATGGAAGAGGCGTGGAGAAGAGACATGAGCCATTTGCCTGACAGTTTATGGTTGGTCTTGTGGAGAGAGTAGAGCAGCTGATGCCTGAGAGAAATGATCCCCAGGAGAGAGACAAGACTTGTCCCAGCCTGTGGCTGAGATTGGAAGAAGCTGGGACCATGGAGCCTTGAGATGAAGAGGAAGACTGAATCCTTGAAGACATTGTCCACCATCTTGCATCAACATGTGGCAACAGACTCCAGGTGAGAAAGCACCTCTTATGGTACCTTGAGTTGGACACTTTAGGGCCTTGTGACTGTAAGCTTCTACCCCAAATAAATACCCTTTATAAAAGCCAACAGATTTCTGGTATTTTGCATCAGCACCCCTTTGGCTGACTAATACGGTATCCATCCAGAATTCCAAAGCCAGGTGTATTAGTCAGCCAAAGGGGTGCTTTTGGAAATATACCAAAAATTGGTTGGCCTTTATAAAGGGTATTTATTTGGGGTAGAAACTTACAGTTACCAGGCCACAAAGCATAAAGTTCTTCCCTCACCAAAGTCCACGTGTTGGAGCAAGACAGCTGCTGACGTCTCCAGGGTTCAGGCTTCTGGGTTCCTCTGTTCCTGGGGCTGTGTTTCTCTCCAGGCTTAGCTTCTGTTTCCTCCACAAGTTCAGCTGTTGACCATGAGGCTCTCTAGGCTTTTGCGTCTCTCCACAAGGCCGGTTGTAGACTACTGGGCCAATGGCTCACTTATGTTTTCCTGGATCGCTTCTCTCCAACATCAGAACTGCTTCTCAAAAGTCTGCTTCTAGCTTTTTACACTTGAGACCACACCCACCGAGGGGCGGGGCTCAACGTCCTACTAACGTGGCCCAGTTAACGCCCTACGGCCCAGTTAATTCCCTAATCACAACCCAATCATGCCCAAATGAACAGATCAGTTTACAAGCATGATCCAATTTATATTTTTGGAATTCATAATTATATAAAACTGTCAAACCATTACACCAGGGATTAGTATTAATTACTCCTTTTCAGCCATGAATTAAAAATCAACTTATTGAATGTGATGGAGTTTCAAAGATGTCTTATAGCAATGGCTTGTATCATATTGAATATTGAATAGAAGATCTAAAGAAAAGGATCCACTGCATTACAAATTCATCCCATAAAATATATTTATCTGCAAAGTTTGAATAAGAATTACCTGGAAACCAAATATGTGGTGTTATTTCTTTACTGGCCAATGTTGCTTTTGTCTTCTCTTGTGAAATAAGATCAAGATGACAATCAACAGAGAGAGGGAAATGATAAATATGGCTACATTCCCATTCCCATCTCTGGCCCCATGAAAATAGCAACACTAGAGTCATTTGCCATTAAATTATTGACAAGTCACAGCCTTAGAAAATATCAGAATTGTCTAATATACTTAATAAAATTAATTATCCTGTTACTTAATTCAGATAACTTTTCTCTTTCACAGCCCATCCTCCTTTAAAGCCATAGAGACTTTTCACACTAATTATCCTATTATTAGAGAATCAGTTTTTCCTCTCTGATTTACTTATTATCAAAAAAATTACCCATATTAAAGATCCTGGTTCTAATCCTATTTCTTTCTTTCCCTTGGAGTCATGCTCCTTTAAAAATGCTTTTATTCCTTATGATACATTTTCTTAACTTTCCTGTTACTTTTTAATTTTTATTATTTTTTAGGAAGTGCCAGGGGTTTAACCCAGGAATCAGACACTCGTACATGGGAAGCAGACACTCAACCACTGAGCTACATCTACTCCTCAGTGAGATAGCTGTTTTTTTCATTTGTTTGTTTGTTTTTAGGAGGTACCAGGGATTTTACCGAGGACCTCATACATGGGAAGCAGGTGTTCAACCATTTGATCTACATCCACTCCCTCTTTTCACTTTGTAACCAACACAACCCATCACCTATCGACAGCAATACCCTGAAATTCCTTATAGCTAGTATAGGATGGATTATGCTGCAGTAAGAAATAATCCCCAAATCTTAGTAGCTTAAATTAATAATAGTTTAATTCTCATACAAAATGGGTAGGGACCAACGCCAATGAAGCATCACAAATTTGCAAAATTACCCCTAACATGAGCTTTCATAGGATATAAAAGAACCAACATGGAATATTTCACTTTGTTTTTTAAGTGCTTCAATGCAGAAATGAGACTTCTGTTAACCTTTAGTTATATAAATCCAGTGACATGGCTCTATGCCTCTTTAAAAGCATCCAGAAGTATAGGATTACTAGGTACCCCAGAGAAGACAAGAACTGAAAATATGCTAGCACTTGTATGGTATACTAAACCTCACTTGAGTTTTTTTTTCTTATCCATTGCATTCTTTTCAAACTTTTTATTTTGAGATATTTCAAACTTACAGGACATTTACAAAAATAATACAAACCCCACACAAAGAATTAATACAACTCTATCCTTCCAAAGATCCAGATCCACCAATATTAACATTTTCCCATATTAGCTGTATCCTTCTATCTATAGAGCAATCTCTCAATCCATCCAACTGTTATCTGTCTGTCTATCTATTTATCAGTCCATCTTCTGGACACTAGAGTGTAGGTTTATACATCATGTTTCGTAACACAATACTGTCTTGTGCTTTTCATAAGAACAAGGATAGTCACTTATATAATCCCTTAAATGCAGTTATCAAGTTCAAGAAATTTAACAATGATATAGAGCTCATAGTCTATATTAAAATTTTCATATGTCCCCAAATTTGGGGGGAAATAATTGAAAGGCAATTTTCCCAAATACAGAATACTTGGTTTGGCAATTATTTTGCTGGCAGCTCTTTAAATATGTCATCCAGCTGCCTTCTTTGCATGGTTTCTGATGAAAAATTGGCACATGATCTAATTGAGGCTCCCTTGTATGTGACATGTTGCTTCTTTCCTGCAGCTTTCAGAATTCTCTGTTTATATTTGGATTCTGACAATTTGACTATTATATGATACAATGTGTGGGTCTATTTGGGTTTTTCCTGTTTGGAATTAATTGAAAGACTTGGATGTGTACATACATATGTTTTGTTAAATTTGGAATGTTTTCAGCCATTATTTCTTTGAATATTCTCTCTGCCCCTTATTCTCTTTCATCTCCTGGGACTCCCACAATATCAATATCGGTATGCTTGATGGTGTCCTACAGATTTTTCAGTCTCTGTTCACATTCTTCATTCTTTCCTCTTTCTGTTCCTCAGATTGGATGAAATCAATTCTCTTATCTTCAAGTTCACTGATTCTTTCTTCTTCCAGCTCCAATCTTCTGTTGAATCATTCTAAGGAATTTTTAAGTTCTGATACTGTACTCTTCAGTTCTGTTTGGGTCCTTTTCATATTTTCCATCTTTCTACTGAAATTCTTTTTGCATTCATCTATTGTTTCTTGATTTATTTTAGCTCTTTGCTCATATTTTCTTTTAGTTCTTACAGCATATTTAGGACCATTTTTAAAAAGCCTTTGTCTGGTATGTGCCAGGTCTGGACTTCCTCATTTGCGGTGTCTAAAGTTTAAAATTTTCCTTTGCTTGGGCCGTCACTTTCTGCTTTTTTGTATGTTTCCCAATCTTTTGTTGAAACCTGAACATTTTGATATTTTAATGTGTATCACTGAAAATTAGACTCTGAAGCAGCTGTTCTTTAAGTTTATATCCAGTGCATGTTATGGCAGAGCTTTCCTTGAATGCCAGAAGTTAACAATAAAAAGAAGTGAAAGCAAAAGAATAAAACGTGTTTCCCTGTCTTTGTAGATTAGCCTGTGCTAGTGTTCTCCTTCAGAGTTTATCCATATAATAAGTTCAGAGGAAAGCTCAAGTCCAAAGTATAGGGGCCACCCTGATCCTTTATGTACCTGTGTCTTGTCTTGGGCATATGCATAAGGCCCTAGGAATTCCCCAGTTTACATGGATACCAATGTCCTTTCTTCCTTAGGAGTTTCCTCACGATCCCAGACATTGCACTGTTTGTCCTACAATCAGCAATCCCTTGCCCCAGGCTGCCACTTGAGTACTTTCTAATAGCGTTCCTTAAGAGAACTTTTTTTGAACTATCCTCTCACACAGGACATGTTCTGGGATGAAATATCCCTCTGGTTACCTCCAGACAGACTTGGTCAGAAACTCATGTTTCCAGTATGTGCACAGATTTTCTCTGCTCTATTCTGAACTGGGACCATGTATCCACACTGGGGGCACAATTTAGTTCCATGCCAAGGCTGATAGAGGTGCCAGCCAGAGTCCTTTAACTGATAGAGGTGCCAGCCACAGTCCTTTAACTGTTTTCTGATCTTTAAGAAAGATATTTCTTTCCATTTTTGCTCATTGTTCAATGTTTCTGTGGTGAGACAGAGGCCCAAAGCATCCCACTCCATCATGCTGATCCTCACTTGCATTTTTTAAAAAATTTGGTATTGAGTTCTTATTGGAACATTTTCCTTTTTCATTTTCTGTGGCACCACATTTTCCAGTTTTCTTATTATATACATCAAGCTATATCCATTTCATCTTTCTTGTTTTATTCCTTACTTCAGTTACACTGTACATCCAAGGGTACTTCCTGTTTTCCTATTCAGCTTGATTTTCACAAATACTCCCTGGGTTATATCATATATATTTGCACTTCTTCATAAATATTTCTTGCTTGCATTTCTAGAACTATATATTCTAGAACTCTAGAACTCTAGAACTATATATTCTAAAATATAATATACTTCTCCATGTGAATGTCTCACATACATTTAAAATCAAGATATTAAAAAATTTGATCACTACTCTTACTGAAAAACATATCTTGTCCCCTTACTCCTTACCTCGATTTAATTTTGTTACCAACCACCACGTCTGAAATGTGGGAGTCATCCTAGACTATCACTTTAATCAAGTATGCATTCTATCCCACTCTCCTGAGTGAGTTAGCTGAATCATTATAATATCTTACTTGAACTTAAAAAGAAGATCTTACTGATTCCTAGTCCCCACTCTACTACCAACACCCAAATATTTACTTTTGAAATGCAGCAACTTTAATTTTTCTGTGAAAACATTCACATATGTCACTCCTCAATTATTTTTTTATTTAAAGAAACAAAAAAGTTTTTTTAAAACTCCAACATGAAGATTTAGGTTTGAACAAAAACTCAGTTCATACATTCTGGCAGTTTGAGATTATTTTATGAACCCTAAAAAGAGAAAGATTATGTTTATAAATTAAACTATACCTCTGGGTGTAATACCCTTTAATTGCATTAAATTCAGCTGAGGTGTCTTTGATTGGAGACCAGCCAGAGACTGGTGACCATTTTGCTTCAACATGTGATGACTGACTTTGATGAGAAAGCAACCTTAATGGACTTTTTATGGCCATGTAACTGTAAGCTTTTACCCCAAACAAATGCTCTTTATAAAAGCTGACAGATTTCTGGTACTTTGCATTGGCAGCCCTTTGGCAGACTAATACATGTACACACACATACTCACTAAGGAGAATTTAAATATACAAATGTTGTGGCATTTGTAATACTTAGAGAACTGATACAGATTTTGGAACCAGGACTAGAGTGCTAATGTATCAAATACCAAAATTGTGGGAGTAGTCTAGGAATCAGTCATTGGGCAGACACTGGAAGAATTTGGAGGAGCATCATAGAAGAAGCATAGATTTTTTTAAAAGATTGTTAGTAGAAATCTTGAATTTAAGGACAATGAATAAAGAATGGTTGCATAAATCTGAATTTTTTATGCTGTCAGTGAAGGCTTAGACAGGAGTGAAAAATGAGTTATTGGAAATTAGAGAAGGGGGATCCTTATTAAATAGTGGCAGAAAGCTTCCCAGAATTGTGTCCTCCAACAAGCAGAATTTGTAAATGATAAAAGTTGAGATTTCCAAGGAAAGTGTTGAAGATGTTGTATGGTTTCTTCTTTCTGATTGTAACAAAATATGAGAGGCAAGAAATAAATTGATGTAGGAACTTTTAAACAAAAGGGAACCAGGTCTTGATCATTTTGTAAATTCTCAGTCAACTCAAATGGCAAAAGACACTAAAATTAAGAGTTTCACTGTCAGGAAAGCATGTTTTACAGAAGAAGCCAAGGATGTGGTTACCAACCTTTTGATGGACTCTCATCAAGGTCTAAAGAACAGAATATTTGGCCACACAAAATTCCCTTTGAGGATATTTAAGATATCACACATAATTCCTTGGTTAAATCAGGGGACCATAAGGAAGCTTGGGGTCATTTTTGCTCAGTCCTCTTACCAAAATTTAAAAATATAGATAAGTTTATCTAAGAAAGATCTCTTGTTTGTTGGTGTGAATCCCCATGGTATACACAGAAGATTCACACAGGTTTGGAGAATTACATACTAGCATAAACACTGCCAAATTGAATTGAAAAAGACAGAGAATACAAGATAAAAGAATGGCTTTGGATCCCCAAAATTCTATTGGCAAGAAATAGGCTATTCAGCTGCAAACACCTTCTGATTTTCATGAAAAGGAAAGATGACTCAGAGGATATAGCTGAATGCTCCAAAATCAGAACCAAGAACCCCAGAGAATTATTCCCAGGACTTACAATTGAAAGAAATTTTGCTGACTGGAGTTCAGAATTACTTAGGACCATTGATTGACATTTTTTTCTTCCATATTCTCCTTTTTTAATCATATTGTCTCACTGTTCTCCTAAGCCTGTTCCACCTTTATATTTTTAGAACAAATAACCTGATTTTTAGTTTTATAGGTCCACAGATGGAGAAAAATTGTGCCTAGCATTGCTCATACTTGGAACCTCATTGATGCCTAATTCAGTGGAGTTAGATAATGATATGTGTTACTTTAGAATTGATGAGATTTAGATAAGACTTTGGACTTTGAGTTGATGCTGCTTTGTGATGAGACACTGGAGACCTGTGAATGGAGTGAATTTATTTTGCACATAATGTGAATGTGAATATTTGGTGGGCCAGAAGACATACTGTGAGGGAAAGAATAATGGTCACCAAATAAGTCTATACCCTAATCCCTGGAATCAGTGAATATATTACCTTACATAGCAAAGGGAATTTACATGTATAATAAAAGTTATAACCCTAATATAGAGTGATTATCCTGATTTATCTAGATGGGTCAAATATAATCATATGGTCTCTTTAAAGGCAAAGTGGAAAGCAAAAGAGAAGGCAGGAGGGATGTGAAAATAGAAGAGTAAACAAAAGAGATTCAAAGTGTGAGAGGAATTAAACCCACCATTGCTGGTTTTGAAGATGGAGGTTGATATCATGAGCCAAGGAATGTGGATAGCTTCAAGAAGCTGAGAAGGCTGTCAGCTGACAGTCAGCAAGGAAACAGGATGCTAAGTCTTACCACCACAAGAAACAGAATTCACCAAACAACGTGAATGAGCAAGAGAATGTTTTCTTCCCTGGAGCCTCCAAAAAGGAACACAGACATCCCAACACATAAATTGAACCTAAAACCCCTATCGTTGTTTTAAACTATACAATTATTACATATTAAATTTTGGGGACAGATATTTTAAGATAGTAACTTTGTGGTAATTTGTTATGGCAGTAATATAAAAATAATATAAATATGTATGTAAAGTTCATTTATGTGAGGATATATAGTAAATGTTGTTTTCCATACATTTTAGTAAATTTTTCATCTTCTGTATATGTTGAACATTTTTACTATATCTGTTGTACTGAAAATATCTGTAGATAAGGGTGTAATACTTTGTGGAATTGGTAGACATCCTTTATCAGGGTAAAAAATATCTTTAGATACAGTATACTGATAATCTTTAAGGTCACAGATAAACTATTATTAATCCCTTAATACTTGCACTCATCTCCTAATTTCTTTCCTGTCTACCTTTTAGGACATATTGACATAGTATCTGAACTTAATTTCAATTAACTAATCATACAATTCTTCACTTTTTTTTACTTCTCCATCAGAAAGATGGATGAGAGAAATATTAAAAATGGTATTAGAAGGCAGAATAAATTTCTCTTTTGGTCATAAAATCACACAGAAATATATCAGCATATAAATTAATGACTATTTCAAAAACAACTTTCTGTACCATGTTATTTAATTGTCTGGGCCTTTATCATTTATCTGAAGGGTACTGAAGATCATTTTACTGATTTATTTTAATAAAAATGAGACTGTAGTATTATTTTACTCAGAGAAAGAAAGGTATAGGGATATAAACTGTAATTTAATCTTCTTTCTGAACACTCTCCAATGTTCCTTTTTTTAAAAATGTATTTTCTTTTTATTATAACAGAGAATTGAAAGACAAAAGGCCAGTGGCGATCCATCACTAGTGTGAGAAATATCCAGTAATAAGAAAACTGTAATAAAATAAGTATAAGAAATCCTAAGAGCCTGACTTTATAGTAATACAGATAAAATAAATGGGCTTGGGAAAGATAAGAGTTATCTACTTAATTAAGCAAGAAATGGTCACAATTGACATGCCAAGATAGAAATATACATGGAGAATTAACCACAAGTTTAACTAAAAAAAGAAGATTGAAAGAGTTTACACAAGTGGAATAGAAATTACAAAACTTGACTACATTCTATGTCAAAAGAAGAGTAATAGTTGGTCTGAATGTTTTTCCTAAGAATAATTATTTTCAAATCTGAAATAACAACTGAACAGTAAACATGCAGATGCAATCAAGTTCACCAGTTATTTTAAAAATGCATTAATTTAGTAATAACATTTTTATCTCCCACTATCAAATGATTTGCAAACACTTTCAAAAGTGGAATATACTCTCTTTTATATTGCTTCAAACAATTGGATTTAAATGCAGAGATATTAAAAATAATTTTATATCAACCTGGCCAAACTCTCAATATAATATTTTCCAATTTTAGCCTTCAATTTAAAAATAAGTAGAAAAGGCCATCATATTTAAAAGGAAATATTATAATATGCCTTTTCTTTATCTTGAAGAAATGGCTATTTATATGCTTTACCAAGGTTAATCTGTGCAGATTTGGTAAAAAAAAAAAAGGTTATTTATAAATCTCTGGAAATGAATAGAAATGGTTTAAGCTTATCATGGTGTTTGTAACTAGCAGTGCTAAAGTATCAATACAACAGTGGTTGAAAAGGAAAGTCTAAGGCAGGGGCTCTTAACAAGGGGTCCGTGAGCATGAATTGAAATTGAAATAGAAAAAACCATTATTCTTGTGGGGCTGTTTTGGTGAGGGCATGATATATTTATTAAATAATACACAGTATAGTGTGGACTTAGTAAGGAGTCTGTGGTTTACACCTAACTGGCAAGGGGGTTTGTGGAACAAAAAAGTTTAAGAACCGCTGTTCTAAGGTCATGTATATTACTAGGAGGAAAGCTAAAAACTGTACCATGGGACTGTATACTATAGTAAAACCTCATGTAAAACACAAATATGGGGTATATTGCATATATAAGACATTTTATAATATATAAATACAGATATAGTAGAATGAAGGAAAAATACTAGCTATGTACAGCAGGTGAGACATAGAGAGATTGAGAGGTGATGAGTTTTGTTTGTTTATTATTATTATTATTGGAATAATGAAAGTGCTCTGAAAATGATTAGTGTGATGAATGCACAAATATGTGATTACACTGAATACCATTGATTGTACTCTTTGGATGGATTTATGCTTTATTAATATGCAGCAATAAAAATTGATTTGTTAAAAAATAAACAAAATGTACATTATAGACCAAAACACCCTCTAACTTATACACCATATATTAATAATGATGAATCACTCTTCAACCCAGAGGGTAAAGAAATGATATAATATCCATATAATATTGTAAGGGATCATGGAGGAAAAGGACTATATAAGCATCACAGGAATAAATAAAGACAAGGACTATAAAGAAATCTGTCAAATAGATCTTGGTCCCAATTCCCTTTCTATTATGTTTAAACATTTTGACTCCCCTAAGTATAAAGAATGTTATAAGTGCTATCATTTCAAAATACTTCTTCTTAATTTTGCTCTGCAAAGTTGTTACTTTGACACAAGCAAATTCAATTAAATTATGAATGCATACAAAATTTCGTCCTCTAGATGGTCTGCATTTATAATACCTACTTTAGTCAATCTATTCTGTATTAATTTGTACTAATTTATTTTTATGTTTGATGTCTCTTGTGCCATTCATTTTCACTAGTTCTTGTTCTCAAGGAACACTTATTTTTAGCTGACAGTAAGCCAAAAATAATAGTAAATATATGTCGCCAATTAAGATGATCTGTTTGCATGTCCCTCAATTTTTCTGTCTGTGCAAGATGGATGCTTTCCAAATATAACCAGAGCTAGACATTTCAATATATTGCCCTGTCTTCCAAGAACTTGGGTTACACTTTAACAATTTTATTCAATATATTAAATAATATTCTACTTACTTAGATAACACTGTCAGAACCTTCAGCATTTTCTGAAGATTATTAAACCTTCCAAATATTGACAGTCACAGCTAGGAATGCAATGTCCATAACAGTAAATATAGAAATGAAGGTCAGTTTCCCCACAAAATAACGAAAGTCATTCCTAAGTTCAACTTTTGCATTAATACTATACTATTTAAAGTGGATTTCTACTTCATTCTGATTTAAACTCAACTTTTCTGTTGCTACCTACATTCCACTGTTTATTTTGTAGGAAAAAATGAAGATAATTTTGGGGAATTTTCCAGCAGTGGATGTTTCCATGGAATGCCAGTTATAGTTGTTAATTAGCACAAATTGGAAACAATTTCATTTTGTTTATGAAATCATGTACTCTAGTATATAAATTATGAAAATTCACAATTTTTACCCATATTTTAAACTCTTAGTGTTGGATCATGGCAGTTTTAGAGTACTTTAGTAATTACAATGTCCTGTTTCCATGTCTTTCAATGTAGCATCCTAATGTGCTAGTGTGAATTATAAACCTTTTTTAACATTCAATAATTTACAGCTCAAACTGAATCAGTGTGTTAGACTCAGCTCAGATGTTGCAAAAATTGAATCTCAAATATGCCAAAACTCTGTTTCTTTCACTATTTCTTGTCATGGTTCCTAAACTTCAGCCAGACCAACTCGCTTATCAATTGTTCCACTTATTTTTCAGAACATGTTGACACACTGTTTTATAACCGTTGCTTTTATTTAATATATTTGAAAGAAAGTCTTATATCCAAGTGTCATGCAAAAGAAAAATATATCAATTCAATTCAGAGTCTTTCAGAAAATGTAGATGTTTAACCAATTTGGCATTTGCTGGGCTATTTCCACTGTAGATTGGAAAACTGCAATAAACAATAAATTATTCTTTGAAACTTAAACTCTCAGAGTGAATAAAAAACAGTGTTAAATGACTACAGTGACAACACGTATTGATTAATAGTCTCCGTTTTATCTTTGAATGAAACTGAAAAGCTTCTTGGAAGAAAGTATTGGTTTCTTTGCAGCTATACATATTAATTCTCTCCATTGACAACATAGCTATCACACACCTTGAGGAGTACTTACACAAAGGATTAAGGTACATGCTTATCTGGCACCATGACCCAGATTGTCTAAAGGCAAATCCATGAAATATAGGCAACAAAGTCAGGTTTATGGTTTTCAACAGTGAAGCTATGCCATATATCAGGAACGAAAACAAATATTCCATGTAAGGATTTTAACATTCAGAATTATTATAAAATAACAAATAATAATAACAAACTTTTGGGTCACTGATATAATAATGACATATTTATATTTTAAGTTTTAATGCAGATGTGTTGCCATTTTTCATTAATATTTTGATAAATTCCAAAAAGTAATATTGGATTATGTTTTTATACTGGTCTTTTATTCTGGGCATATTAGAATGTATTGGATTCAAAGGTTTTACTTTTACTTCGTTAAATTATGATTAGGGCTTTGATTGTGCCACACCAGTAGGATGTTGAGTCCCCGCCCCTTGGTGGGTGTGAACTTACAGATAAAAGACATGGCAAAAGAAGAGAGTTGGAGTTTTGATGCTGGGGTTTTGATCCTGAAGCCCGGAAAGTAAACACACAGGAGAAGCTGATATCGAGGAAGGAGAGAATTCTCCATTAAACACAGGCAGACAGACAGAGCTGTTTGCCTGATATTCTACAGCTGGCCTTGTGGAGAAAGCACCACAGCTGAGCCTGAAGGAGACCTGGGAAGAGAGGAGCCCAGGAAGTCTGACCTCTGACAGACTTTGGCAGCCATTTAGCTCCAACACGTGGCAATAGACTTTGGTGAGGGAAGTGACTTATGCTTTATGTCCTGGCAACTGTAAGTTTCTACGCTAAATAAATACCCTTTATAAAAGCCAACAGATTTCTGGTATTTTGCATCAGTACCCCTTTAGCTGACTAATACATATATTTACTGGTGACTTTGGACAAGTATCTTTTTCTTTAGTTTTACTCTCAGTTTTCTCTTCTGTAAAATAAGTGTTAGAAAAACTATTTCAATACACATTTGTGAATATGAAAAGGAATGCCCTATATAAGGAGTCTATTGTACAAAGTGCACAGACAGTGAGTAATAAATACTGTCTCCTTCTGGAAACCCATCTTGCTTCTGGGCAATTTCTCATGTCATTTATCATGAACGCATTCACATCAAATAGTTTGTCAGGTTCATTTTACATTTCTCTTGTCCTTAATCTTTATTTTAGACTCTTGTTTTTGGAAGAAGTATGTGATGGTTAGGCTAAATGTGTCAACTCGGCAAGTTAATTGTGTCCAGGTGTTAGGTCCAGCAAGTACTGGGCTAATTGTAATACAAGAGCATCTATGGACTTCGATCACCAGTGAGTTTACTGTGTGGATGGCTGATTACATCTGCATCAATCAGGGAGACTGCATCAGCAATGGGTGATGCTTTTATACAATCAGTTGAACGTCTTAAAAGGGGAAGTGATTTCAAAATTCAGAGAACTTCCCAGCTCGTCTTTGGACAGCCAACTTCTCCCAGAAACTCATCAAGGACCTTTCATCGGTCTTTCATCGGAGCCCCTGGTTTGTATCCTGCCTGCAGAACCTGGACTTGTGCATCCCCACGGTCTCATGAG
>PVKH010007690.1:0-20014 GCA_004027955.1 Chaetophractus vellerosus | reverse complement strand
GGGAGATATGTAATAAAAATAAATAAATCTTTAAAAAATAAATAAATAACTAAAATAAAATAAAATAAAATCAACGGAACCTGGGAGAGAAAAAGCCACAGGAGCAGAGAGAAAGCTGAAGGCAGCCAGAAGCTGAAAGCAATGAGACCAAGGAAAGAAGGGAGAGACAGCAGGTGCCATCATTGTGTTCTGCCATGGGACAGGAGTCCAGGGTCACCTGCAGCCGTGTCTTCAGGGTGAGAGCTTCACCTGATGCCTTGATCTGGACATTTTTCTCAGCCTCAAAACTGTAAGCTTATAAGTTATTAAATTCCTATTATAAAAGCTAACCTATTTCTGGTATATTGCCTTGGCAGCCTTTAGCTAACTAAAACAACTCCTGACCTTTTAATTTTGACTCATTTAAAATAAGAAAATTCCTAAATAGATGAACATATCTACAATCCTTTTACTATAAAGGGTCAGATGAAAAGTTATTTAACCAAATTATAAGTTATAAACCTAAAAACTGTCAATATACATGTGCAGGAAGTAACAGGAATAGGACCATTTGAGTATATTAATGATCTATGATCTCATGTACAAATTTTGAAAATAACTTAACCATATCATTTATTGATCTTACTTTACACAAACTAACTATATAATCTTGAGATTAAATTCTTTCAAAAAAGGTTGCTAGCCACACTTACCTCTGCAACATTAGTGTGCTCATCTATTGAAACAAATATTTTATAGAGTAGAGTTTCAAAATAATCACCTTGAACTCGATTCATTACAAAACCTTCAAGAGGAGGAACTAAAATAAATAAAATACTTTTCTCAGTGATACAATTTTATAAAACCAGAAAACATTCAAAAAGAGTAACCTCTAACTTATGGAGTAAATTCCACTTTATTTTATCCACTCCATACCAAGTTTCCTAAAACCCCAACAATTAGGGCCATGTACAACCATACCTACGCAGAAAGGGCATTGACGATAGAGCACAAATCCTACAAAGAGTAATTTAATTTAACATGAAACTTTCAGTTAGTTAGGCAGAGGGAATGCTGGAGGATATGGACATGGCAGAAAGGCAAACGAACTGGAACTGCTTCAGAAAGGGAAAACCAACTAGGGCTGCTTCAGAAGGGGGAACCCCGCAAAGGATGTGTCTTTGATGCTCTAGGCAGGAGGGGTGAATGGGCTAAAATACAAAAGCAAAGGACTGCAAAGAAGAGTTGCTATGCTCAACAAAAACCAGGTATACAGAAAGCACAGGCTCACTACCTCTCTCCCTATCAACCCCACTGCCACAGAGAACAGGGGAAATTAATCTACGTGACTGTCATGTTTACCAGAAATCACAGGTATAGCCTGCTTTCTGGGGCTATTTTGTAACTTTCTCAATGGCAAGTGCTCATTCAGACTAATTTCTCTCCATCTCTTTGGTCCAGATATAATTCAATTTACCATAAAGCTCTGTCCAGCCAGTAACAAACACTATGCTTTCCTTTGCCATTCTCCCTTGCTTGCACATTCCCTTCAAAACATCCTGGTAAGGAAGAATGCCTAAGGCAAATAGCAGGATTTGGGTGTTCTTGTGCTCCCTGGCCCAAATACCATCTAATTATACCCCAAATCTAAATTATTCTCAACAAAGAAGACAAAATCCAAGTGGTCAAAATTAAGAAATTGTGGAAAACTACAATGCTCATTTCAGAATTGATTGGTTATTCACATTACAGATCTGGTTCATGACATTTTCTAATTTAGTGCTACCTACATTTCCAGCCATCCAAGTACTTTTAAGAATCAAAGTCTTCTTTTTAGAATTATTTTAGAAATCCCATATTATTTGACATCATTCATTCTTTTCCTACACTATCAGTTGTGTGAATAATAATAGCAAACATTTACTGAGTACTTAATAAGTTATTTTGTCAGGAACATACACAACTTCATTTAATTCTCTTATGAGTATGAGTTGTGGGATATTACAATTATCCCTATTTTAGAGATGAATAAACCAAGGCATTAAGAAGTCAGAAATTTTCCTAAGCCACAATTTTATATCCATGCAAAAATAATGAGGCAAATCTATAAAGATATATGGAATAATCTCCAATATATATTAAGTTTAAAAAAATGAAGTATGAACTAGAGTGTACACTATGCAATCACTTGCATAAAATTAAAACTACACCAAAAAGGTAACATACCTGTATGCTTAAGTGCATAGTATACTTCTGGAAGGATACAAAAGAAATTGAACAGAAGTTACTGAGAAAAAAATTGGGTGGCTGGGGTAGGGGTGAGAGGCAGACATTTTTTAGGAATGCCCTTTTCTAAATTTAGAATTTTGAATCATAATTATTATTGCCTAGTCAAAAAAAAAGTTAACAAAAATAAAGAACAATGTCTTGAGAACAGCCAAGAAAGTTATTGAAAAAAAAAAAAAAAAAGACTCATGAGGAAGGCCTGCCCATAACTGGTATTACCGTAATCAAAACAGTATGGTTTAAGAATAAAAACAGTGGAAGAAAACAGGATATCAGAATTAGATATAATATGGAGGGAATTTAGTATATGACAAAAGTTATGCTTCAATTAAGCAGTAATAATGAGTTATCAAAAAATTTTATATCTATCCTATACTATTTGGCTCCATCTATACAAAATACAAACACAAATAAATTAGACAGAAACAGAATAGCAGCTATGTATGACAGGGGAAGGATAGAGATTGAGGATTGTTAATTAAGGGGTAAAGCTTTTTTTGTTTGTCTGATTTTTGTTTGTATATTATTGGAATAATGAAAATGCTCTAATGATGACTAAAGTGATGAATGCACAACTTTGTGATTACACCAAATACCGCTGATTGTACTCTTTGGACGGATTATATGCTTTATTAATATATATCAATAAATTTAAAAAATGATAAGCCAAACTTCAGCACGCAGGATCAATATTATAATAAGCATGTTGGTTATTTAGAATAACTAAAAGTGATGCTTCATGTTTTTATATATTGAGATATGCTAGTAACCCAAATTCACTTTGCTTTTCCTTTTTCAAAGGAGGGTAGTACCTGCCAAAGGTTAATTTTATACATTGCGTTGCAAATTCCAATGACAAAATATATAACCTCCATAAATAGATAAATATGTTTAAAAACAAAAAACAAAAACTGTGATAACACAATTGGTTATCCAAATTGAAGAAAGCCAATTTGGACCCCTATCTCACATGAAAATATACAAAAACGAGTTCCAAATGGATCACAGGTTCAAATATATACGACAAGAATTTTTTAAAAAGTATTCTACTCAACTGTAACAAATCTAGAAATTATAAAGCAAGTTAAATTATAAAGGCAAATTAAAATGTGCAATTATAGTTTGATGAATGATGAAATAAATGTTTTATTTAGCAACAGACCCTTTCAAGATTATTTCCCTCCTCTATACCTATTTGTTCCACCACCCATAGAGCCTGTTTTTTTTTTTTTTGATGAAATATCTGAAATGCCTCCTTTGAAATCACCTTCAGGTGGTCTTTTATGCTGAATGTGATGGCTTCCCTGTTGTCAAATTGCTTTCCTTTCATGGGTTTATTCCAATTTCATGACAGCAAAGTAGATTCAGCAGTTGTAATAGCATGGGTTTGTCTGTACCACCAATATTTGCCAGTTACTAAGTGAAATGTGGTATATTGTTGTAATGGAGCAACCATCCATTTTGCCCCATCTCAGGTCTTCTGTGACTTTCAATTGAACTTTAGTACTAATTTGAGTCAGTGTTCAAACTGCTCAAAATGGACTGAAATGAGCTAATTTTAAGAAATCTTTTTAGGTGGGTCTCAAATGAGTCAATATCAACATCTGATAATGAGAGTAGGGACTAGATTAACACTTTCCTATTTTCCAACTGTGACAGGAAACCACTACCATCTCTGTCTCCCAGCATTTCCTTATCAATACCTTTCCAATTTTAAAACTAGTGCTTTACTTGTTATATATCAACATTCAAACCAGCATAAATATTTCATTTACTCTCACAGCTAGCTGCCTTTCCAGGCTTAAATTAAAATCCATGTATGCACATAGTTCAAAATGTATTACTGAAGAATACAGCACATACTAACATAAATAAAGCTCAGGATATACTAGATCATGAAAACCTGTCACGATTCAACATGGATGTGAGGAAGTATTTCTGTAATAAGCTCTGTCGCTACTCATTTGTCAACAGTAAGACCATTCCCTGGAATTTTTTGACACTTTATATTTATTTGACTACATAAAAATTAAATATCTTTGTATAGCTAATGATACCACAAATAAGAACAAAAGCTAAAAGATAGGCTGGAAAACATATTTGTAACATACTACCTGAATATAGTAAGTGCTTCTATGAATTGATGAAATAAGGAATTTAAGAAAAACTATTCAATGTGTTACAATATAAAGATGAAGAAATGTTTTAAAAAAATTTTTTAATCCTAAGATCTAAGTCCTTGAATGATTTGTGTCTAATTTATTGTGGTGATGTGCAGTGTACCTAGTCAGCATTCAAAAACCACTGAAAAGTTTTAATAGACGCTTACCTGCTATACAACTGTCATCAGATATTGGTACATCCAAATAAATAAATCCCTTGTTATATAAACCTACAGAATCAAAAGCATCTTCTTTAGATGGAATACTAAACACAAATAAAAAGAAAATTGATTCCTGCCTTTCTGTAAAGATCTTACAACTGAATGCTATATGAAGTGAAGAAAATAATTATATTAAAGTTTTCAAATCTATTAACTAGATATGCTCAGAATTACAAAATTCTTCTTACCAACTTTTTAAATAAAATTCTAGTATATGGCTAATCAAAGTTACACTGGAAAACAATGAACTAAGGGCACACTTCAAACAACAAAATGCCTTAGGAAATAATACTATTCATACCTAATTGATAAATAATCACTATTAACAATTGGTGGCTTAAAACAAGATTTTATGTTGACAAAAGACCATTTCTACTAACCACTTACTATGTACTACATTGTAATCTAGTGATCCAGAGAGCTGAGGACCTGAATCGATGATCTTATCAATAGCGCATTTCTCAGGCAAAGTGCATATCTAAGAAAAACAAAATATTTTCCATTAAGCTCCATTCAAATTAACTTATTCCCAAGTCTTCTAAAATCTATTCCTGTTTAAACCAATGATTATATGTAACTAGTCTAATGAACTGCCTATTTTTTCATGTGTTACTCTAGAATTCAAACAAAAAAGCCATCAATTAAGATGCCAAAATAAACCAACAGAACTTAGAGAACAAAGTAACTGTAAGAACCACTGTTTACTAGTAAGTAATAACTGTTTATTAATACCAATATTTACTCATCTTTTTTTAATTTTAACCATATCCATTTGCTGATTCTGAATCTCTCAAATCAGAAGTTTATTCAAACTCCACACAAATGCTATCAGTGACAGGAAGGTCATTACTATTAAACAATTTGACAGCTATTAGGAAGTACTTATTCTGAAACAAAATCTGTTTTTTGAGCTCCCACTCACTGGATTTAATTTGACCGCTGGAGTAGGGTAAAATGAGGACTAAAATAGTCCACATGCTCACTTACATTCCTTCAACCACACAGATATGACCTGGTCTCTAGACCCATTACCACCCCACTCCTTTCCTCTAAATCAACATCCCTTCTCAAATGTATAAAGCTTTTATCAGTCTGCCCACTGGGAATACTATTTCCCTTGATCTTGATACTATTGCCCTTTCAAAGCACCTACCACTTCAGTATACAGCAGTTTAGCACAGTGGTAAAGAGTACCAGTTTCACAGCACACTGCCTGGGTTCAAACCCAAGACCTTTGCTAACACTGTGATTTGAGCAGTTACTTAACTTCTCTGTGCCCCCTTTCCTGACATGTGAAATGGAGGTACAAAAAATACATAGCTCTGGGTTGTTATGAGAATTAAATGAACACAAAGCACTTGGATAGTGGCTGACACATCTGGCATACAGCAAGTGCTCAAAACTGTTAACTGTTGTTAACAGCTATATCACATCACTTTATATGAAACTTCTATCTAATTAACACCCCAAGATTATTGCACATGAACCAAGGCAAGTCTCCCTAACTATTAAAGTGTATCTTGGAAACCCATCAATATTCCAGCCTATGCTAAGATCATTTTATATTTTGAATTTAAGTTTATAATTTTCTTCAGGAAAACCATAGTGTTAATTTTTTTAAGTTATAGAACTATAATCAAAAGTTATAAAATCATTTAAAAACTAAAAATATAAACTAAAATTCTAAGTTTAACTTTTAAAGATCCATACCTTTATGTCATCTTCTGTGATATATCCAGCCTGTACCACCCACCATGCTTCTATGGTGATTTCCACTGGCTTTACTGGTAAAAGATCACGGGCTGTTTTCCGTCTGAAAAATTTCTGCAATGGTACAAATCATTTGAGATTTGTACCTAACCTAAAATTACCACTTGCTTCTTTTATCCATTATATAATAAAATGGTTCCTAAAGGCCTAAACAATTATCTTTTAAAATTCTTATGTTTTAAGATCTTAAATATTCTAAATATATTAAATAGGAGAAAATCATTAATTCCTAAATTATTTAAAAAACACTAATCATTAAACTCTAATGAATCTCATATGAACCCTAGGAGGTAAAATGCATTTTTATGCATTTGGAAAATGTGTATTTATTTCACCAATTAAGTGAACCCTGGGATTGGAATGAGGAAAAAAGATCAGAAGGGTAAAATTAATTTTAAAAAACTAATTGAATGTTTTATGTCTTAAATATTTTTAAATTCAATAATCACTTCAGCTATAACCTAGAGAATTATTTTTGTATCAACGGTTCTATATTAAGCATATTTTAATTGATCAAAGGAATCAAAATTCACCATTTCTACCACCCCACAAAACTAATCACATTGGTGGTGAAGAGGGCAAAATGAAGGAAAAAGGGAAACGATTAACTTACTTTTGATGATCTACACTGATTCATAAGGTCAATGTACTGGTTTCTTCCTATGCCAAGAAGTCTTAGACCTGAAAGAAAGAGCCTTTCCTTAATAACATTTAATACATCTTTTAGGAAAAATCCTCAGTTTTTATTCATCTTTGCATGGTCAATCAATATCAAATTAAAATGAATTTCTCAAATAAAATATAAAAGAAAAATAAACTTTGGAGAGATGAATTTAGCTGTGTGACACTTTTGACAAAGCTAAATGAGAAAGAAATTTAAAAGCAGTTCTTCCATTTTCAAGACGTTAAAGTATACTTCTCAGTGAAAGTTTCCTCTTATACAACAGATCTCACATTTCAAATATAAACTTGACTAAATTAAGCAAATTAAAACACTGGCAAATTATGTTAATAAAAACTTATGTATCATATTGCAAATATATGTGTACAAGTGTTCTATCCTCATCTGGTTTGCAACAGACAGCTTGTCAGAAAGAACTTTATTCTCTACAAATATATAGATTAGTCCTATTTTTCTGACTCTACCATTTCAAACTACTCCTCTCAAACATTTAGAATAAATCTTACACTTGACTTGTATCACCTGATAAAATTCCCATTTGTAACATAGCTTGCTGTTTTCACCTTTCACAAGTGTTTCAGGGTAAAAGTATACATCAAGATATTGACAGACAATACCAACAATAGCATGCATGCATAGACATACCCTAAACATTATCTCCTTCCACAAAATTAAATACTTACAGTCAGCAGCAGTAAAATTGGGCAATGAATCATAACTTTTCTCACTGTTCATAATATCCTTTAAAAAAATTAAAGAATTTAAATGTACAAGTTCCTCAGATAAAAACACTTGTATTTTTAAAAAATGTGTATAAATATATGTGTATATATGCATATAAATATATATTACTATAACCAAATAGGATAACAATAATTGTTGCATGGAGCACTGACATCCCAGTTTGGCAACCTAAAGCATGCATGTCACATTGTGGCACTTACCACAGGGTCCCAACCTAGTAAATGAAGGTGAGATTTTCAGGTCTGGGTTTCTCACAGTACTCTCTATGAATCCCAGACAGTTGCCCTGTAAACTCTGCCCTGTGGAAGCTATGCAAGAAACACCTCTCCTAGAGATCAGGGTTCTGGCCTCTCCATGCTTCGTACCTGATCCTAGGTTCCTACCCTGAGAATAGGTCAAATAACGTACCACTGCTCCATCCACAAGCCTCAAAAACACATACAACAACAAGATTTTTTAACTACTTAGTATGTTTTGCTCCTGCGAGTACCAATCACCAAGGAGTTAAACTCAGTATCCAGTACCTACTAACCCCAATCTGTTTCTCCAGTAATAAACCAACTGATTACCAAAGGGGTAAGACTCATTTTCAACCCAGGAGTTATACCCAATGGTAAAGAAGCAGAAAATCAGAAAATAGCAAGCACATGGATAAAACTGAAAGCTGGTGAATGGGATGAAAACTGCGTCAAATCTCCCTTAAACCTTGTAGAGAACAGCAGAAAAATAATCAAGGAGACAGCAACAACCATTCTACTTACAGATGAGCTGCCACCTTCATTTTGCTACCCTGGTTCTAGGGAAAAGGGACTCACAGAAACCCATGTTGTCAGAACTCAAGCTTTACTCTGGTATTTCCTTCTTAATATGGATACAGAAAACATAGGGCTGTACAAGTGCCCATGAGGAAGGGACTTCAGGAGATTAGCAAAGGGATTGCAAAGGAAAGGAAGTAAGATCATAAAGGGAGCTCACCTTAATGTTACTGTAGGTTCCCAATCCCTTTAGTTCTAGGCTTCACTCTGTTCTTAAAGTGGCTAATGAACTCAAAACAGTAGCACTCAAAATACTAGACAGATATTGCCGATCTTTACCTACAGCTCATTTACTAGTAATATAGAACTGATATTTGAAGTTATTCAATAAGGACCTAAAAAATGCCTTTGGAAAAAAGTTAATACCTGAAATTTAATAATTACAGAAAGATTGGCAGCCAGGATTACTTATACATTTCTCTTTTTCTGGCATGTATTACATCATGTTGGATCAATGTCACCATTTTTTTTTTTTCTTTTTGAGGTACCAGGACCAGAGATTGGACCCAGGACCTTGTATGTGGGAAGGCGGCACTTAAGCACTGAGCTATATCGGCTCCCCTGAGTTGGTTTTATCATTACTTGATCTCTGTTTTTGTTTATTTGTTTGTTTGTTTGTTTGTTTAATGAGGCACCCAGGACCTCCCATATGGGAAGCAGACATTCAACTGCTTGAGCCATATCCGCTCCCCCACTGATTCTTTCTACAGGTAGAGAATAGTTAAATATATGAAGTTTCTCTGAGCTTAATATTCAATTTTCATCCTTAATCATGGAGCAAAAATTTTATACTCTGCTAATATAAATGTCTGATGAATGCTACATAGCTCAAAAAGTCAAGTCAAGAACACAGAATAGAAATAAATACCTTTCCAAAGTGAAAACTCTGATGATGATAATTACTTGTTCAAGTGTGACTAAAACAGTTACCTATAACCAGCAGTCCTGTTTACACTATAAGCTCAGAAACAATGACCACTGGGGCTGAGAGCTGCAAAGCTGGACATCACCTACCAGGTGCCCCTGCCATGGAGTCCCACTCTATTCCTAATGGTTCACCTGTACTGTAAACTTACCTCCATAATCCCAGTGTAATATGAAAATGGTGTTATCCGCAGGCCTTTAACCATAATATCCGACAAATGGTAAGGGTACAGCATGAGATGATCTCGACTGTATTTTAGGAGTTCCTCATAGTATCTGCGTTCATCTTTCTTGACATGTTTAACTGGGGGGGAAATAAGAAAGTCTCCAGTTTTTTTTCAGGTTTCTTATAGTTACAAATCAATTATAAATGCAATAAGAAATGCATTATAGACCAAGATTTAAGTACAAAAAGTAGATGTTGGAAGAGAACAAATAAAATATTCTAAGTCAGAACAAAGAAACAATTACACGTCCCACAAGAAACAGACTTCAGAGTAAGTAAAATGTACAATAATACAGATAAGTAGAGAAATAATTGTTACCAAATCAGAAACTAGTGTGGAACCACCAACATGCCCCCCCCCAAAGTACAAAGCATAGGCTATACTGCATCAAATCCCTCACTATATTACTTTACATGAGAGCCAAAATGAATGCTAGTTTTCAGTGGAGTCAAATCTATTTTAAAAATTATTTGCTGCTTTTTTTTTTTAAATGAAAAAGCCCTCAACTTCCATGGAATACATTTAAATAGAAAAACTAATCTTGAAATACTATCCTTAAAATAAAAATGACACATGGGAAGGACAGACTAGAAACGCAAACAGAATAGATTAATCAAACTAATCTGACAGAAATAAGGAGCAAAGTGAAAAAGAAAAGGATAAAAAACTCATGGAGCCAATTTGTTCAAAGTTTATTCCAATTATTATAGTCTTCCATTAAAGTTATATTAATTTTAAATTTTATGGAGACAAAAAAAACTCAAAGTAAAAAATTATTAAAATCTACCTTTTTGGGTATATTTTCTTGTCTAAGAAAATTCGAATCAAGATTCATATTCTATAGGCAAAACAAATCTATAAACAATACTCAAATAATTTTCATCAGACTTGGAAAGAAAAATCTACTTGATAATATAAATTAGTATTAGGTGGGATGGGTCAGTATAGTTTCTTCAAGTCTGAACATGGAATAATTTCAGCACTGTGACATATACATTGAAGAGATAGGATAGATTTATGAAAATGACAAACCAGCAACAGTCATTTCCATCTCAATGTAAAAATGTCTTTACTTACCTAAGTTATTTCTGTATCGTAACTGATTGCGGATACTGTATAGGACAACCTGCTTTTCATATTCTCTCTGTGAATTTCCAAGACTCTAAAAACAAATTTCAAATAAACTTTAAGTAGCTTCTAAACTATTTCAAAACCATGCCCCCTAACTTTATCCTGGCATCTTTGATTTCCAGAACCAAATAAAGAATATTTTCTTAAATTTTATTTTCTAACTTTCCAGCTATGCTATTAGAGCACAGATTCAATGTGTTTATTTTCAGTCTGCCTTTTTAAAAGAGATTTGCTAAAATTAACTAAAGTATTTAATAAAAAATAAAAGTCTGAGAGCACACCTCCACTTATATTCTACTGCTCCCCTTTCTGACTGCCCCCAATTTGTATGTGGTGAATGAATTGATTGATGGGTGGTTTCTTGCACCTACACTTATTTAAATTTAAGAAGTACAACTAAAGACAGATGCCTGTTTCTAATACTCATTTGTAACTGAGGGCTATGATCAATAAAATTAAGATTTCTAGAAAATGTACATTTCAAGTATACTTCAAAATCATAACACTTCTTTAAAACACCATCTTTTTATGGCCTCAAATGCCATTAGAAAACATTTAATTTTAGAATTCTGATAGATATTTTTGAATGTGCAAAAATCTTTCTAGCTGTACATTTAATCTTTTAAGTTCAAAGTTGGGTTCTCATGAAAGCAAAGAATTAATTAGTTTGCCTGATTATAGTCAACAATACATCTGACACTTGACTATAAATTTAATTTAATATAATATTACCACTATCCACATTCTAATCAGTAGGTATGTCTTTCTAATGCACTATAAAATGAAATTAGACACTTTAGAAGAATAATGACTAGAAGATTAGATAGATTCAGCACATAGTATTTCTTACTCATAGGTTTTTGAAAGTCAAGGTAAATGCTCATTTGCATATTTTTTACTTAAGACAATCTTCAAAAAACAAGAGAGATGAAATGCACATCTAAATAAGCTGGTACATAACTGGATCCAGTGATGGGTAGTATTTTAGGAAAAAGGTGACATGATATGAGAAAACTAAATATCTTTCTTCCTGCATCTAGATTAACAGTTTATCACAGGTTAAACCAGCACTCACACTACTGCCAGAATATATGCGCTTTTATTATTTTCATCCGTTTTAACATTACAAGTAGTTAGCAGCAGTGTTCACTGTAGAGAAACTACCGTCCTTGATGCAGCAACAAAGCAAGGGTAAGTACTGAAGATATTCAAAATACTGGACAGCGTACAAAACTTTTAAAAGGTTTCCCCTAAGGTTTCCCCTAGCTCTACTGCCAAATTAAAATCTCTTTCTCAGAGAACACAGAACACACATACATGCACATTCATATAAGCACACAGTTTTGCTAAAATCTTAGCATCTTCCAAAATTGAGTTTTGCTCTTCTGTTTCAAAACAAGTTCCTTAAAATCCCCTTACTTGCAGCAATTGTCTCCCTTTTAAACTCTGTTCCTGGCAACTCCAGAAAAAAAGTACAAATCATGCCACTCATACAAAATATAACAGTCCATTATTTATAGACTTCATTAAATAATACAATACCTATTAACATCTAAGTTTTTTGTGCTAGGCATTAAGTAATGACTGGTCCTGAGAAACCAATACACCTGTACAAACACAAATATCTAAAAACTACATTAAAAGTCGATTTTATTCTTTCACTAGTCAAAGTATGTAAAATATAACTTTTGTTCACAAAGACTTTTTGGTTCTACCTCCTCCTCCTACCCCCTATCTCCCACCATCCACATTGTACAACATTGTTGCCCAACCAGGAGGTAACTAAAGAAAGATGATTTTACTCTTACACAATGCTGATCCTGCAGAAATACTGACCAGATCTGACAGATAAAATTGGACTTCATATAAAAGGAACTAAAGCAGATGAAAGTATGACACAGGAATAAGGAACTGGCTATCACACAACAATTATGCATCAGAATGTGATAGAAGCACAAGGAATTTCTAAAGCCTTTGCTCCTACAAACCCCAATCCCAACATGTATTCAGGAAAAAAAAATTTTTAATTGACACTTCTTGAATTATACAACACCATATCATCAGAGTTCCTTTAAAATAAAACAATTATGAATTGTTTTTGAACAATAAATAGAGATATGGGAAAACTAGAATAAAAATCCTGGGGAAAAAATGGTCCCACCAAAACTTTTTAAATTTATTTTTTAAAGTCTAGTGGGATCCATATCACATAAAAATATTTCATCTCGCCCATATAAAAAAAGTTGGCATGAAATATTTTTATTCTAATCTTAATCACCTTATCCCCACTTTCAATACTGGGAAATATGAGTCATTTCCAAATTAAACCCATCAAAACATATTGGAAACTATATCAAAGTACTTAGTATATACAAAAGACAAATTCTTTCCACCTAAGGAATATTCTCCACTTTTAAAGAGACTGCGCTATAGATGTACTAGAAAAATCTGACTGACGCTATCAGTCATTCACTGAATTTACTGAAAGCCAACAACGTGTTAGGGGCTCAGAATACAAAGGCAAAACACCTAATGGAAGCAAAAAATGCAACATAGTAGAATTATGTGCTATGATCGGAGAAAATACAACGCTGGGGAGCCAGTGTGGCTCAGTGGTTGAGTGCCAGCTTCCCACCTACCAGGTCCTGGGTTCAATCCCTGGCCCCAGTACACCAGCCCCAACCCTCAAATAAATAAATAAATAAATACACTGCTGCAAAACACAGTGGACCCTCTGAAATAGTGAAGGGTCAACAACTCCAGATTGAGGAGGTCAGGGAAACCCTCCTGCAGGAGTTAACCTCTTAATGAGATTCAAAAAGAAGGTACAAGTAACTTAAAGGAGACCAGTAGTGATAGGATTGGGTTTTTATTTTAGAAACCTTATCCCAGTGCAGGGTGAAGAATGGATTTGAGAGTCCCATTCTGAGGGCTAGGGATCAGAAAGAAAGCTACTGTTGTAATCCAAGTTATAGGCCCAATCAATGGCAAGGCTAGAGAAAGTCCATGGAAGTAAACTTTATACAGATGGGTTTTTCAAAAACCTACAAGTGGCCAAGCTTATTCTACATTAAAACAGTCACTGTTTTAAGTGTTCTTACAAAAACATTTTTATTTTCACATTTGAAATAATTTTAACACTACCCTGTGATTAAATTTAATAATCATGACTAAGTTTTAGAAAGTCTTTTGCCAATACTAATTAAAATTAATTATACTTGTTAGATACGGTGGAATCATTCATTTTTCTTCCAATATGCTACATTTATTTGGATGAAGAGAGTAGAGAAAGAATGGAAACAGGAAGGAAAGAATTTTCATCTTCTAGCTGTCTACTTGAATATGCCACAAAACACTAAAGAACAAAAGTGTCCACCAAAGCCACTGTTCAAGCTTAACAAGATAAACTTATTCCTTTAGATTTAGAGCTTTGTTCTTGCAGATTAATGCCACATGGGCAGCCACTGGCATCCAAAAATTCTAAATTTTTTAAATTTATCTTTCCCCTTTCTTGTTATTTGGTATCTCACAGTGAGTGCATTTTCTTCACATGATGTGTCACCTCAATCTAAAATTGTTCATGTCCTAGAGCTAAGCCCCCAAGCTGAGGAGAGGAAAGGTAAACTACAATAATCTTTATACCATTACCACCATCATCCAAACTCCCCCCAAAATACCCGTCCAACACCTTTGGAAAACAGAATTTCTCTTTCAACCAGAAGAATGGGAAGAATTTAAAAGTCGATCTATATCTGTGTTTACTTTTTAGTTTTTAATTGTTTATATTTTCAATTATTAAATGTACAAAATAAAGTAAAAAAAAAAAAAAGATCAATCTATGACCAGAGCAAGAGTGCCTTATATACTTTCACGCATCTATCTTGTCACGTTATTCGTTTACTATCCTTTTATACTAAAATGAAGGCAGTCTTTGTTTTGATGACTGTTGTAAATTGCCCTAGACCAAGACCAAGACATAGCACTCAGTAGGTGCTCAATAAATGCCCGTTAAACTATTGAGTAAAACTGACAAACATTTGAGAATTAACACTCGGACAAAAACCTCAGTGTCACTCTCTTGTTGAAACATCTGTAGTAAACCTATCTTGACTAGAAGATAAAGTCCAACAAAACAAGTAAACAAATCCCTTCAAAATCTGGCCATGACTGCTTTTCCTGTCTCATCTGCTACCACCACCCACGCACTCAGAAAACTCTATCCTCCAAACTCCTGTGATACGAAGTTGCTCGCTACTCTGGAGCCGTGCTCTTTCACTCCTCCGAGCTTTTTAAAATGACTTTTCCTCTCGCTGGAAAATCCTTTTCCCCCTCATCTCTAACTCTCACTCGTCCTTTAGACCCAATTTAAATGCCTCTTCTACATACCCTCTCCCTGGACAATTTCTTACTACTTCCCCCTAAGTTCACAGATACTATAACGGAGGTACGTATGAGCTGCTATCGCCCTATATCGCATTCATTTGTTTCTCCTCTCGCTTTCCCACCATCCTGAAGTTCTGGAGGCCCAAGAACACGTTTTAAGTCTGTATCACAGACGACTAGTCCAGTGCCTCGTTGAATCGAGGCAGCAGGCAAAGGCGGCAGAGGAGTGCAGCGCACACCATTCCATCCCATTCAGCAACTTCCCCACCCTGCCCCTGACGCACCAGAGCCGGACCCTCCTCGCCCCTGGGTGCGGGTGGGTTTTCCCGACACGCTGGCGGCTGGGGAGAGGGCTGGAGTCAGCCCAGAAGAGCCAGCGTGGGCCCGCGGGCGAGGAGAGCAGATGACCGCGGGCCCGGTCCCACGTTCCCGCCTTACCTGCCTCACGTTGGCCGGCAGCTTGCTCCAGGGGTAGTTGTGCCGGATGTGGAACTCCACATCTATGTTCATGATGCCAGGGGCCGGGGACCCGGCCGGCGGCCACGTCGGAAGCGATGCCTCTCGTCTGCTCGCCCTCGGCCTGACAGGGCAGCCCGCGGGAGGCCCCTAGCCTCAGGCTGCTGAAGGCCCGGGCTGCCCCATGGCCAGGGCTCCCGACAGCTCGGCGCGGCCCGGGCCACAAGGCACAAAAGGAGCAGAGATTGGTGGCACGGGTGCCTCGCCAGCTCCAAGTTTCTTCCTAGTTTTGACCCGCCGGAAATGGCTTTGCGGTACGTCACTTCCGTCCGCTGGCGCGATTCGGGAGAGGCGGGGCACCCTCCTGGCCTCCGACCCCGCCCCCCACACTTTCGGGGCGAAGCAACCAGGTGGTCCCTGGAGGTACAGGGCTACGACGCCGGACCCGCCACACGGTCTCACCCTTTCAGTCTCTGGACGAATTAAAATAGTCGCTTGGGTCTGCATTGCCATTGTTGAATGACTCAGTTTCCCAAAACGTAAAAGAGTTTGGCCCAAGAGGCGGTTACAGGCGCAGGGGTAGGGTCCCGAGAAGGGGCGATTTGGGAAGGAGGCTTCAAATAGGGGAAGAGAGTGAGCCCACTGGGGCTTCTCCACAGGCCGAACGGGTGCTAGGTGAACGGGTTCAGGCTCCCGAGGAAAGAATTTATGCCAGAGCTTTCCTCCAAGTAAGCGAGAGGCTGTAGGGCGTGGTAGCGCAAAGAACTGATGAGCCTTCATCCCTTCCAAGGTGTTGCTGCATCTTAGGTAAGGGGAATGGTCATTGGGCGCTACAAGTCCAGAATCTTGTAGGGATGCAGGGAGCTGAAATTTTAGGCAGCCGGTGCTGACAAGGGAGCAGCCCCAAAGGGAATTACAAGACAGAAAAAGACCCCTCTTGACCTTTGGCGTGCAGCCTCTCAGTTTCTGCTTTCTTCTGCGCCAACTAATGCCTGCAGAGGCACTCTTTAAAGAAAGAAATCCAGCCTATCTTAATTTCAGATCTAGTGAAATCTTAAGAAAGAATTTCTTCCAGTATTTGTTATGTATTTGAATTATGTACCTCAGAAAAACATGTTCTTAAACTTAATCCATTCCTGTGAGTGTGAACCCATTATAAATAAGAACTTTTGATGAGCCCAAGACTGTTTTACTCCAGAGCCATCTTTTAATTCCCTAACTCAGGCTCACACACTGACCTATTGTGCCTCCTGTTTCAATTTAGACAATATTCAAGTAAAGTCAATGCCACAAATTCCCCCAAAATATGTTTTAATAATTCTAAGTGTGGAAGAACCCATATTCTTCCAAAGTCTAACTTTCATTTAATGCAACATAAGTAACAATGACAAAGTCAATTTAATTTTTAAAAACGCTGTTTAAAAACAAAATACTCTCTTCTTTTGAATTATAGCAGTTAAGTGAGTGACTGTTAAACTCATCTTTTTCATGTCTCAACAAATATTGAGTATAGTGCAAACACATCTAAAACTATGAAAGTAGATACAGAACAGTGGAAGTGAACACGCACCTGCTAAATCAATAAGGCACAGACCTTTGAAAATTTGATCATGATGAATAGAAAAGACTGTCACTCAGTGAGTGGCTGAGAAAGGCAGAAATGTGGAGGAGGAAATGGTTTTGTGTCAAAGGTACAAAGGACGGGAAGAATCCAAATAACAGGCCCTTCAGAGTAGGAACCGGAAACAGCATTTGGCTTATGAAATACTGGGTGCTGCTTAAAATACTGACCTACCTCATTTTTACTAGACCAGAGAGGTCAGGAACTGAAGGGTGTTAGAAGCCCCATTCCAGAAGCTGCCAGTCATATTAACCCAGTGGTAAGCAATGTGTTAAAAATATAAATGGAATGAGAGTAAATCTTATCTGCCTTTACCAGCCCAGATTAAGGAAAATTATCCAACTGGCTTTAGCAATCTGCCCTTCAAAAAACTGCACAACTATTTCATTCCTAAAATTCCAACAGAAATAGTGAGCAGAGGCAACTTGAAAGTAGGCAGCTGTCTGGTGGTCTAATTTCACAGGCCCCAGAATGTCACTCCCCCAAGCAAATAAATACTGCCCACACCCAAAGGGCCGATGCCTCAAATTTCATAAATTGGGGGTGGGGAGAAAAAGCCCATTGTAATTCAAATTCAAATACACTTAAGAGGAATAATACCTTTTAGGCTTTATAATTTACTTTAGCATATGTGGATTGCATCCTTTTCTGAGAGCAAGTTTGAAATGGAAAGAGTTCAGAGATTAAATGAGGTGAGGAAAGCAAAATGGAGACTAGGAAAAAAGAAAAGGGAGGAAGTAAAGTATACATTTTCTATTCCACAACTTTGAGCTTTGACCTCAGTCTTGGTTTCCATACTGTATGTGCTTTGCTTTGTTCCATGCCCTTGCTGTTCCCTCTGCCATGTATTCCGTTCCCTGACCTTTGTACAGCAGGCTCCCTTCAGACCATCCAACCACCCTCTCCAACCTAGCCACTTCTTACTCTCCTCTCTCTAACACATTCCCTTGGTTTATTTCCTTTGTAGCAAGGAATCACTATCAGATATCCTATTTGGTTTCTTGTTTATTATCTGTCTCTCCAGCAAGAATATAATCTCCATGGAAGGAGAGACTTTATCTGTCTTGTACATCGATCTATCCCCAATACCTAGAATAGTGCATCATGCATAATAAGTGCTCAATAAATTCCATCAAATTCATTGAATGAATGAGGTATGTGACATCTGAGCCTCAGTTAAACCTTCTCTGACAGCCTTATTCAAAATGGTAACACATCTCCAGCACTCTCACACCCCTCTCCTGCTCTATTTTTCTCCATAGCACTTATGTCTATATCTAATAGACTTAGCAATTTACTCATCTTTAAAAGCTATTTGTCTCCACACACATTAGACTGGACACTTCCTGAAGACAAGAGAATTTTGTGCTTTATTCTCTGCTGTGTCCCCAGCCTCAGAACACCACATAGTGGGCATTCAATAAATATTGAATGGTGGATGGATGTTACATAGGGAGCCCAGCAGAATTCTCAGAAAAATCCAGATTTAGGGATTCTTTTGAAAATTTTTTAAATTCCATAGCATTGGAACCCCATTCCCACAACACTCAGCACCACAGAGAAGAGGCTGCCTCACTTAGACGGGGCATGGGCTTTCCCGCGGGCCATATCCTCCGCTCGTCCCCACTGTCTCCCTGTTAAGGAGGCTTTCAGTCATGAAAACCATCACACTTGCACTTCGTTTATTTAGAGTGGAGAAATAGCTCTGTATTGTTGTCTCTGTTGAAAGTGAATAAAATGAAAGTTGGACGAGCAGGCCCAGCCGCCCACTCTTTTTTGCATATTTGCACACTTCAAAAATACTAACACATGTCATTCTGTTTTATTTCTGAGTCTTTGACAGAAAGCAACTGAAGAGAGGCAGAGAGAGCCTCTGCCATAGAGCCTTTGAGAAATTAATAGTATATATTTATGAGTAATATAGAGAATGTTATATTTCTACCATCTGAAGGCAGTTTGTGTTTAGAACGTTAGTGCCGACATGTGGAAATGAACATTCCAGCAGCCTCCACGCAAAGGCTGAGCAATTGTAATAGTTAAGGCAACCACTAGGGGCTGATCTCACATAACATTTCCATACTTCAAAACCTGGAACTTCTTCACTTCCCCATTTCTGACTTGACTTTTATCCAAACCATTCTCTCAGGCCCTAAAGTCTTTGAAATTCTTTCTCTAAGAATCTGTCTCCAGTATCTATAGCACCAAACATTGCTGAGCCTTCCTTCGAAATAGTTACACCTGGGCCCGCTAGGCAGTGATTCAATTGAGGTTTGTACTATCTCAAGGCCATGGGAGCCTGAGTTTTATGCCCCTTGGGCCTCTAGTAAACAGGATAAGTCGGTCAGTTACAAAACCTGGTTAGTCCTTCAATGTAAATATTTTCACAGCATTCATGATAAGGCATAATATCACATTTTGAATGAATGGATAAGTGGGGGTAGTATTCAATTTTATTTTTCATAAGAGGTTGGACTAACTGGAGGAATAAATAAAGAGGCAAAAGGGATAAGGCTTTGAAAACCAATGGGGGACCGGCTATAGCCCAGTGGATAGGGCGCCGGTATACCACATGGGAGGCCCCGGGTTTGGGCAAGGCAAGTCACCCACGAACAG
>PVKH010007689.1:0-20023 GCA_004027955.1 Chaetophractus vellerosus | reverse complement strand
AAACAGTGAGCTTTGTGGCTTTTTAACTTGCCCCTGGACCCATCCCCCACTCTCCAGTTTGTGGTAGTCGTGAAAAGTAACAGTCTGTGTTCAGGTTAAAGACAGCAGCCTGGCAGCTACTGGAGGGAGCAGATTGGGGCTGGAGCTCCTTCAAAGCCTCATTCCCAGAAAATTGTCATCATTTGACTTGTCTGGTGTTCCCTGGAAGACCCCACTTGCCAGCCTATCTATATTTGCTCACTTGGAGCCCACCCAGGGTGAAAAGCCTTTTTCCCCGTGGGCATTTGTCAAAAACAATCAAAGGCAATTGTTCAACTTCACAGTTGCCTGAAGCATTGGCTTCCCCTTGTGGAGAGCAACAGACTAACAAAAAGCGTTAAAGGAAAAAGCTTGGGAATGAAATGTACAGAGGCACTTTGAAAAGTTCCAATATATTCCTGGGACTGAAGAAGGCCACAAACACTTGTGGGGCTGTGTATATACCCAGGGCTCTGTATATGCTCAGAAAAGACCTGATAAGGCCCTAAGCTCTCACTTATAGATGACTTTGAGGCTCTGTGCAAGCAGTAAGAGAAGGCTAAAACAGAGTTGTCATCTCCCTGCTTGAGAGTTGAAAGCAGGCCTCAACCATGTACACAGAGCCCCTCAGCAAAACCTGGGAGATTTATTGGCTCCAGACATTTGAAGAAATCTCTGATCAATCATTAGCTAACCATTAAGCAAAGTAAGCAGAAAATCCAGTGACCACACACAACAAAGAACACAGAATTACTTCAGAAAAGCCACTAAACAAAAAAAGAACTACAACAAACAGGAGATGTAGGAAGAATGCCACTAGCCTTTTTATTATTTAAGGTTATTAATATCTACCCATTGTCAGTGATGTGCCTTTCGTTGACTTTTTTCAGAAACTTTTTTCTAAGAGTCTCATTGGAAATATTATCCTCTCTCATTTTTGTCTTTCTTTCTAGAATTCTATTTTCTCTGATATTAACATAGCTATACCAGCATTTTTTTTTTTTTTGGCCTGTTGTGTTACCATTCTTTAACTTTCAATTTATCTGTGTCCTCATGTAAACAGCATATGGCTAGATTTTGTTTTTCTATCCAGTCTGACAATTCTGCCTTTCACTTGGAGGGTTTCACCCATTCCCGTTTATTTGATTATAGATATATATGGATTTATTTCTATTACCTTGGTTTTGTTTTCTGTAATTACCCTCATTTTGTAAGTGTCTTTTATCCTTCTTTCTTGCTTTCTATTGGTTTGGAAGTTGTACACTCTATTATTATTACTTTTGAGTTTATTCTCGAAATTATAACATACATTCTTAATTTAGAAAAGTCTAAACTTAATCAATTTCTTAATTCTCTTGTCAAATAATAAAAAGGATTTTGTAATGCTTTAATGCTAATCACGCCCTTCCTTTAAAATGCTATTTTTGTTCTATATTTTAGCTTTCTCTTTTTTCTACTTTTTTGACTTCACAAATTGCTTATTATTACTCTACAGTGTCAATATTTGTCTGAATTTACCCACACCTTTTTTCTCATATTTCATTCTTGCATTTCAGACCTTTTTTCTGAACTTATTTTTTTATTATTATTTTTTTAAGTATCTGTCCTTTAGAACTTCCTCAGTGAAAGTCTGTCAGTAGTAAACTGTCTCAGTTCTGGTTTACGTAAAAATCCATATTTTACTTTTATTCTTGAAAGATAATTTTCCTATATATACAATTCTATATTGACCATTATTTCCTCTCAGTACATAGAAGAAATTATTCCACTGTCTTCTGGAATCCCATTGTTGTTGAGAAGTCAACTGTCAGCCTAATTTTTTTCTCTTTTGTGGATAAACTCTTTTCTCTTTCTGGCTCCTTTTAAGATTCTCCCATTTTCTTTTATTTTCTGCATTTTCTTACAATGTCTCACTAAGGATTTATTTTATTCTGCTTGACATTCATTCTTCTTGTGTTTACTGAATCTTTTAGTATTCTTTATTTTTTTCTTATTATTATTAGTCTTTTATTAATTTTGAGATTTTTTCCATCATCATTAATATTATCCCATTCTGAAACTTTATTTAATCTATGTTAGAGTTTCATATTCTCTCTTCCTCTTATCTTGCCCCTCTTTCATATTTTCTATTACTTTTTTTCTTTGTTCTGATTTTGGATAATTTCTTCAGAGCTATCTTCAAGTTTACAAGTTCTCTCTTCAGCCACATCTAAACTGCTGTTTTACCAGCCATTGAATCAATTAATCAAATGTTATCTTTGTAATTTTTGGAAGTACTATTTGATTCTTTATAAAACCTGACTGGTCATTTTTGGTAGTCTCTTGTTCTTTACCAACAGTTTCAATTCTGATTTCTGTATATAAACATATTAAACATCCTAAATTATTATATGATATTTGATAATTCCAATATCTGAAACTTTTGTAAGCCTGATTCTGTTGTTAGTTATTTCTGTCACTCTTACTAATGGTTCCTTGTTTACTTATGCAATTTTTCATTTATTTTTAATCATGAGCTTATGTTCATTTGAAATTCAGCCAAGGATTTGAGAACTGTGTTGAAATTGTGTTCTTCTAGAGACAACTTGTTTTTGTTTTTTGACAGGAGCCTAGGGACACTGACAATTCAGGACTACTTAAACTAAATTCTAAGCTTAGGGTTTTTTGAAGCCATAACTTGGCATAAGAGCAGGTTCATGGTTAAAATTTTTCAGAGAAGGGTTAGTTTTTTTTACTTCTACCCTGCACAAAGGTTGAGGCAAGCATGTTTATTTGCTGTTTCCCTTGGCATGGCACATTTGTTTTTTAACTCACTTTCCCCCCCAAGATGGCTCCCTTGTCTGTTTGCTTATTGTCTGTTTGTTGGTTTTTTTTGCTTGTTGTCTGCTCATCGTCTGCTCATTTTCTGTTTGTTTTTTTTCTTTAGGAGTCACTGGGAACCAAACCTGGAACCTCCCATGTGGGTGGTGGGTGCCCAATTGCTTGAGCCACATCTGCTTCCTGCTTGTTTTGTTGTTGTTGTTGTTTTTGCTCTCCGTCTGCTCATTGTTTGCTCGTTGTCTTGCTCATTGTCCTCTCATTGGTTTTGCTTGTTGTCTACTTGCTGTTTTTTCTCATTGTCTGCTCATGGGTTTTTTGCTCATTGGTTTTTTTTGTTTTGTTTTGTTCTGTTGGCTTTTTTGTTGTTGTTGTTGTTGTTTGCTTGATGTCTGCTTGTTGTCTGCTCGTTGTTTGTCTTCTTTAGGAGGTACTCAGAGCCAAACCTGCAACCTCCTATATGGGAGGTGGGTGCCCAACTGCATGAGCCACATCTGCTCTGTTTTTTAATTCACTTTTAACTGAAACTCGAGGGTTTCAGCTTTATTTATGGGTCTCTGATCATAAAACCTATCTAGTCCAGGCCCTACCTTTTACTTTCTGATCTTTTCATGGTAGAAAGAGGCAAAACATAAGGTCACATGGGGTAGGTTGATGGCCACAGAGCAGCCAACAGGTTTGGGGTCTCTGGATTTCTGCTCTCATTTCAGTTCAGTTCTGTAAGGATTTTCCTTACTTTCTTGCAAACACAGTCATACATTTAAAAAATGACTTCATGTTTAGTACAGTGTTCTTAGAGGTTTTGCTTTTAAAAATCTAGAGTACCATATTTCCAGAAGCATAAAAAGCCCTTCCCACAGTCAGCTTTTTTGAATCATTACTCTTCTATTGTCACCTTTATCATTTTGTATCTGAATAAACTAAGGATCAAAGAGTTATGAAGACTGAAGAGACAGCTTCATTGGGGAGTCCCACTTGTCTTTTTCTACCATTCAGTCTTAGCCATGTTTGAGTCACCTCCTATTTTTCTCTTTTGTTTTTTGAGGGGTCCCAGGAACTCAAACACTTCATTTTCCTAAGTAGCTGGCTCTACCCACTTCTCTTGTCACAAGTTTCTCCAAATCCTATAATCTTTGTCCCACAAAGGTTCATTTTCATTTTAAGGCTTTACTACAGAAAAAAGAGGGGATAACAGAAACATGACTAACATGAGAAATTCATAAACACTCCATAATTTTGCAAATGCTCTTATAGCCATGGTCCTGATTTCTTCTTAGGATGAGTTTTTGCCTTCTGACTTTATTCTTTTAATGAGTACTTCATATATAGGTGAAGACATTGGGACTTTTTTTCAAAGATGACCCTTCTTCACAAACTTAAGATGTAACCAAGCCTGTGGATGCTATCAAACCAGAACAAAAGGTATCCCTTTCTTCTCCAGAAGGCATTTGGCAACTCTCAGGACCACCGGACTGAATGATACCCAAATCAGTTATCCTGGTCAGGAATATTATGGGCATTATTTTATAATCCTCTATTATTTAGTGAACAAAACATGGAAATATAAACTAAATCCTGTTGTGGATCAACTTTTAACCATCTGGTTAACATGAGGTTTTATCCCTTTTTGTTGCTTTGATTCAATATATGTTAGACATTCTTACTTTCTGCTCTTCCTTACTTAGCATTTCTTTCAAATAATTTATTTGTCTCTCTGTGCTACATTTTGGATAATTTCTGCATGTTATCATCTAGTTTACATTCTCCCTTCCTCTGTTTAACCTGTCCATTAAAATTAAATTTCAATATTATCTTTGTAATTTCTAGTTCTAATTGATTATAACATTTTTTCTGGCCCAAAGTAGAGTTTCCACCAAAATCCTGGTAGTTATTAGTGTGTCTGTCTTTAATATTCAAGTCTTTTTGAGTGTTCTGCCAAATTTCAGTTTTCTCATATATAAAATGAGGGGCCCGGATTAAATTATCTCTAACAATCCCATCCAACTTTAACAGACCATGGTTTTATGATCTCTAGCTGCCCTGACTTCACCCCCTTTCAAAGAGATGAAAGAATAGGAAATTGGTTTGTAAAGGGAGAACCCCATTCCCAACTGCTAATGACAAATTGAGAAAGAGGAAAAGTAATCAAAATGACAACCAAATCTTTGGGGATGAATATGGCACATAAGAAAATAGCTTCCGGGGCCGGCCGTATAGTCCAGTGGATAGGGCGCCGGTATACCACATGGGAGGCCCCGGGTTTGGTTCCCGGGGACCTCTCCTAGTGGGCAGACCGCCTTGAGAAGGACAAGCCGCCATGGGCGGGCAGAGCCGCCGTGGGCAGGGCAAAAAGCTGCCACGGACAGGGCAAAGCCGCCATGGGCAGGGCAGGTCGCCCGCAAACGGAGCGCAGCCAGCCACCCACGAACTGAAGCGGAGCCAGCCATGAATGGAAGCAGAAGCCACCCACAAGTGGGGCAGAAGCCGCCTGCGTGGTGACCGGTCTCGGCGCGTTGCCGCAACGGGGGGAGACAAAGCGGACAGAGAGGAACACAAGAATGGACACACTGCAAGAGCAAGCAGAAAGGGGGAGCAGGGAATGTAATAAATAAAAAATAAATCTTAAAAAAAATAAAAAGAAAATAGCTTCCTTTCAACACAGATCACATACGCTTGACTTCCATATACTACCTCCTTTAGAGGTCCAATTTCTTTTTATAAAATAAATGTTCAAGCTTGGCAGAACTCACACCTAAACAATTCCAGACTAATTGAAATCTACTTTTTAAGACACCTTTGAGAAAGAAATTTCAGAGTCTTTTCTCTCCGTGCCACCTGACCCCTCTATAAACCTCAGCAGTACTGTATATATGTGTTGCTCAATGGAAGGAGACCATGGCTAAATCATAAAATTAGAACTGCATGTCCCCAAGAATAGCCAGGAGAACCAACAAATTGCATCAAGTGTATTTTTTTAGTTTCCTAGGCTGCTCCAAGCAATACCATGAAATGGGTTGGCTTAAACAATGGGAATTTATTCACTCACGGTTAAGTCAGGAAAATATCCAAATCAAGGTATCATCAAGGTGATGCTTTCTTTCCAAAGACCAGCTGTTGGTTAGCCTTGGCCCCTATGCCACCTGGCACGGCACATGATGGCATCTGCTGGTCTCTCCCTTCTCTTCTGTGTTTCATTGATTTCAGCTTCTTGCTTCAGAGGTTTCTCTGTGTGTATGACTCCTCTGTCTGTCTCTCTTGCTCTCATTCTCTTCATTCAGTTTATAAATGACTTCAGTAATAGAATTAAGACCAATCCTGAGTGAGGTGGGTCACACCTTAACTGAAGAAGTCCAACTTATAATTCACAGGAATGGATTAGATTTAAGAACATGTCTTTCTGGGGTACATAAAGCTTCAAACCACCACACACCACCATCTGGACCCCAAAAAGACACATTCTTTCCATATGCAAAATACATTCATTCTATCAAAATATCCCAAAAGCCTTAAGTCATTTCAGAAACAATGCTAAGTACAGAGTCTCATCAAAATCAGATGATTCCCCTCCAGCTGTAGACCTGTGAAACCTAGAGAACAAAGTAATCTGCTTCCAATAGATAAAGGAAGGATAGGCATAGTAAAAATATTCCCATTCCAGAAGGGAGAAATTGGAAGGAAAACAGGAGTCACAGGTCTCAAACAATTCTGAAACACTGCAGGACATGCTCCATTAGATTTCAAGGTCTGAGAGTCATATACGGAATAATGTTTTGTCCTCTGGGCCTGATAGGGCAGCAGCCCCACCCCTTCCAAGTGCTTGTGCAGGGACCATGCTGCTCACAGGAATGAAGACTCCACCCTCTCCAAGCTTTGGGGTGTCAGACTCAGCAATCCCCAGGACATATGCTCTACACTCTCTAAAGACTGGGGTGGCAGCACTCTTTCTGAACAAAAGGGTGGAAAGCCCACCCTCTCCAAGCACCAGGGTGGACCCACTCTTTTCACACACGGGTGGGTCTACTTTCTTGGCCTGAGAAGATGTCTGCAGTCCAGACCTCAGCTTCCATGGTTCTGTCCTTGAAGTGATTTTTTTCCTTCAATTTGTTCCTGTCCTGTCCCTTTTAGTCCAAGCTCTCAGTAGTTCTGTACATACAGATCTCGCAAAAAAACTTGTCAGTTTTGCATGTGGCACACAGGGGTCCAAACCATCTGACAAAAGAACTTTCCACATATCCTTCCTAGATAACTGCATTTCCAATGTGACTTGCTCTGAAATAGGTGACTAGATCCATGTTCAGTTAAACCTTTATGTGGAGCACTATTCTCTGGGAACTTGCTTTCTGGAAGCTCAGAATTTCTAAATCGGAGTTCAGTTCTCAGCTTATCCCTTTTCTCTTGCATTTTACTTTAAGCTGCAAGTAGAAACCAGGCCGCACTTTCCACATTTAGCTTGGAAATCTCCTCAGCTAACTATCCAAGTTCAGTGGTCTCAAATTCTGCCTTCCATCCAACATCAGAACTCAATTTGCCAAGTTCTCTGCCACATTAAAACAAGGATTGCCTTCCCTCCAGTTTCCAATAACACATTCATCATTTTCTTCTAAGGCCTCATCAGAAGTACCGTTAGCATCCATATTTCTACAGTCTCTTCAAAGCAATCTAGGCCTTTTCTATCAAGCAGGTCACAATTCTTCCAACCTCTACCCATTCACAATTCCAAAGCCATTTCCACATTTTTGGAATTTCCAATAGCAGCACCCCAATCTCAGTACCAAAATCTGTTTTAGTTTCCTAGGCTGCTCCAAGCAATACCATGAAATAGGTTGGCTTAAGCAATGGGAATTATTTGCTCATGGCTGAGGCAGAAGAATGTTCAAATCAAGACATCATCAAGGCGATGCTTTCTTCCCAAAGATCAGCTGCTAGCTATCTTTGGCTCCTCTGCCACAAGGCATATAGCAGTGTCTGCTGGTCTCTCCCTTCTCTTCTGGGCTTCATTGATTGCAGCTTCTTGCTTCCATGGTGCTCAATCTCTCTCTCTCTCTCTCTCTCTCTCTCTCTCTCTCTCTCTCTCTCTCTCTCTCTCTCTCTCTCTCTCTCTCACAATGGGTTTACACCCCCAAGAATGGATTAAATTAAAGAACATGCTTTTCTGGAGTACATACAGCTTCAAACCACCACATATATTATTAGAGTAACTGAACCACACTGAACCCCAGAGTTTCAGATTTGGCAGAACTTTGGACATCATCAAGTCTAGTCATGTTTAATGCCTGACTTCGCACTTCAAAACCTCCAATTTATGGTTACCTCATTAAATATCTCCAGGTATAAGAAGTGTACTATCCTCAGGTGGCAGCTTTGCATTAGAAGGAAAGCTCTGCGAGAGTAAAGATTTTGTTCTGTTCTTTGTGGTTTCTCCAGGGCTTTGAACACATAGTAAATGCTCAATAAATATTTCTTAAATGTTTGTTAATTTAACATGAAAGATTTTAATAATCTTTAGGGAGTTCTACCTAACATCAAGCTAAAATCTGCTTCTCTCATATTCTTAGTTTTACTCTCTGACTGGATAGAATAGTTCCCTCTTCTGCACGGCAGCCTTGGAAGTATTGGAGAAATGCTACCCTGCCCTTCTTTTCCAGGATAGATAACTTCGACCAGTTCATCCAGTGTTCCTTCCCTGATGCAGCTTTAGGTTTTTTCTCCATTCTGTCCTATCTGGATGTACTCTAGTTTATCATTGTTCCCCTTATATTCCCAGAAAGGAGCACAATGCCTGCAGATGCAGTCTAACCAGATTAAGTAGAGTTGGAGAAACACTCCCTCACTTCTATTACTACAGCTCAAGGGCAAATTCACTTTTTTTTCTTTTTTTTTTTTTTGGCAGTCACATCCTTTTGTTGACTCACATTGAGCTCATGGCCAAGGAGCCAAGTTTGGACAGAAATTTAGCATGTCTAAATGACAGAATAGGTCACTACAGGGTATTGATTGTAGTACCCTTGGTGAGTGACGCACATCCCAGTGGATATGCAAGTGAAAGGTGGTTGACTGGGGGCTCCTGGGGCCTACCACTTTGACTTTCTTCCCATGGTGAATATGCACTGCATAAGCCATTAATCAATATTTTATATTTTTAATGTAAGATGACCAAGTCTATCTTTGAAAAAGAATACAGGGCCTATAATTGCTGCCTAAGCACATTATCAGCTAGAAAAACCTGTTGGGAAATATTGTACTGTAACTGGCATAAAATTTGATGCAAGTGTTACTTAACAAGTGATTTCTGATGTGAAAGGAGACCGATGATTTCTAAAGAAACTTCTGGACACTGCCTTTCACTCCCATTTTCCAGGTTAGTGTGGTAGAATTCAATTTTTTAGAAATAGTGGAATGGCCATTCTTAATTTCTCTTTCCAGAACCTTTAAAACTTTATTATCTTGGATACAAGGGGGAAAAAAGTGTTTTCAACTCAAATATCTGTGGTTACTATTTTTATGGCTATTCTTGAGTGGTTTTAAAGTTAAGCTTAGAATTGCCAAGCTCTTTTATTTTTAATAAGTGGTCACATGAGTTATAAGGAATGTTGTCAGGGAATCCTGTTTTAAGTTTGGGATGGTTTGTCCAACTTTGCCTTGTTAGAGAAACTCTGTGGGAGAGAAGAAGAGAAATAGGAAACTGTTCTAAAAGAAACTTTATTGTATTGAGTGGTTTGTTACTGAGTTCCTTCCAAGTTTCTTGTCAGGGAATCAATTGCCATTGAAGGAATATTGTATTACTACTATAGGTTCCAAGATACTTTCTGACTGATTTTTTTGAACTTGAATATCTGGAGAAGCACTTGGCTTTTGAGTTATACAAAGTTCTGAGACCACAGGGACAGGATGCCTGTGTCCACCCTTTCTCACAAACCACCATACTTAATTTTAGAGGGTCACCTTCATTTCTCATGTGTTTTTTGGGACAGGGAAAGTAAGACCAAATATGAAAGTAAGATATCAAATAAATTTAAATTATTTGCTCTACAGTTACTGCTATACATCCTTTGTGTACAAAAACAATTTGCAAAATAATATAGTCAAGAGATAGCAGAAGTACCTCCTGTCCTCTCATTTCTACCACTGGTCAGAGAGTAAGTAAATGGAAAAGATGCTTTATTATAAAATGAGTCAAGCATTAAAAAAAGAGCTCTTAAAATATCAGTTTACTATTGAACCAAGGAAAGAAGATGAGAAAACAAGGAGTTTGGACTATATGCACAAATGCTCTCTCTCCCTGCTTTCTAGCTATGCAAACTTAAATACGAAGAATTATGAGGAATTAATTGGGAAGTGGATTCTCTTTCTTCAGCAGTTCTCCAGCTCTTCTGAGCACTGCTGCATGTTTATGATCTTTTCTAACAGATGTTACATTTTATGAAATGTGACTCATTAGGGTGGTACTAGTATCTTTAAATGGAAAGGACTCCCAGAAGGCTGAATTATTGCACAAGTCTGCCTCATTCAAAACCTGAAATATTTGAGTAGAATATTTCCCAGAAAAATTAAAGCAATAAGACTTTGCCATACTTAAATGAATTAGAAAAACCAATGATTTCATATTCATTCTTTTCTCTGTGAGGAATGAGGGAGGGACAATATTCTTGTTTGGGGAGGTTTTGTTTTCATTTGCAGAATGTTTTTGATTTATGTAGGCTTTTGGGGGGGGCATTGGCTCATATTTTTGTTCCAACATGGAAAAAAAATTTACTGGAAGACATTGTTTGAATGCCCACTCTATGCACAGCACTGGATTTGGTGCTACTCAGAGGCATGGAAAATAATAAGAGAGCTAGAATACATTGTCCTGCCATCTTTGAGCTTCTTAGGCAGTTACAAAAGCCCAAGGCCAGGATCACAAACTTTTAGAACTTGATGTCACCTGCACTTTCCAGATGAGACTCCTGGCATCCCAACTAGGAAGGTGTTTTAGTTTGCCAAAGGGCTGCTGATGTCAAGTACCAGAGATGTGTTGGATTTTATAAAGGGGGGTTATTTGGGGTAAAAGCTTACAGTTCCAAAGCCATGTAAAGTCCAAATCAGGGCACCATAAGAGATGCTTTCTCACCAAAGTCAGCTACTTTTGACTCTGTTGGCCTGGCATATGGCAAAGCCAGATGGCTGCCAAGCTCTGCTGAGGTCTCAGCCTTCCCCTCCAGGCTCACTATCTCCTCTTGGGCTGCTCTGTGGGCCCAGCCTCTTTGAGCCTCTCTTTTCCTGCAGTCCTCTCTTTCACGTTATAGAATCAAATATGCCGGCTCCCTTTTCCTCTATCAGTCTCTCTCTATGTTTCCGCTTCTACCAGACCCAGCAAGGGGGCAGAGACTCAACCTGAGTCACGTCTCACTGATGAAGACCAATCAAAAGCCCTAAATTGACCTTATCAAGTAATCTAATCAAAGACCCCTCAGCTGAATTTAATGCAATTAAGGGTACCACACACAGAGGAATAGATTAATTTATAAACATAATCTTTCCCTTTTTGGGATTCATAAAATAATCTCAAACTGCCACAGAAGGTCACTCATCCAAAGTCATGCAGCTAGTGACATTCACAGCCAAGACTTAGAGACCATCTCACCTGACTTCCAGTGCTCTTTTGACATACCACACTTCCTAATAACCATGGATTAAAATGGGGCCAAGCATCATGGCAGGGCCAGGACTAAGGGAAGGCAATTGAGGCAAAATTTAAGAGGGTGTCAGAAAAACTTAGTGATGAAAAGAATGACAAAAAAAATCTATGATGAACAATATATTAAAACTGTAAATGAAGACAGGATCTGACTCTGCACTTGCGTGACCCTTCCTCACTTGCCTCACCCTAATCTCAACCCTGCATCATACAATCTGAACTTCTGGGTGGACCAACAGGGAAAAACAACATGGAAAAATATTCCCTTGGCTGAGTTCATTGTAAGAGGATCCCTGAATATATAGAGTGAGATAACCAGAAGTTCAGCTCAGAAAATAGAGATGGATCACAAATCTTTATCCCCAGTAGTGTATTAAGGTAAAATAGGTTTCATTTGTTTTAATAAGAAACTGAGTATTACTTTTTCCCCATGTCTTTAAGTATCAGAAGGCAGCTATCAAACTTCTTAAGTCTTCCTTTCTCACTGGTTCTTCCAACCATTTCAACAAAGATATAATTCCAAGTCCTCCTGCTTTTCTGAGTTCCTTCTTTTACACTGCCTCAGTTTTCCAATAGTCTTCTCAAAATCTCCTTTGCAGAAATCAAGAAACGACTCCCCGTATGAATTGTAGCCAGCTCAGTTTGTATTGCCATAAAAATGATTAAGGATGTTCATGATGAATGTCTCTAAACATCACAAAAATTACTCTGGTATCCAAATTTGGCTATGAGAAACGGGTAAATCTTTCAACATGTGCTTTATTTTATCTTTCACTACTGCATTTAGTTTTACATTTTATCTCATACACTTTCCTATCTCCTCCTAGGAGAAATAAAACTAAACATATTTTCAAGCATAATCTTGTAAGAATGGAGGAAGTTCTAGAACTCTTGTCCTCCCTCCAACCCTTGTCACATTTTTGCTTCTGTGTTGAAAAAACATTACTGTTACTATCAAAACAAGTTTCTTCTCTACCGCTGCACCAAGTTCACTTATTACCTCTTTGGAGCATAAACAGTGTTGTTTTGTGAAGTGGCTGCAACCTCAATATATTCTGCAAGTTCCCTGACTATTTTTCTTTTCCCCTTCATGAGAATAGCCGCCTTTTTCTTTTTTAAGAGAAGATGTTGACATAAAATTTTTTAAAAAGAAAATACTGGCTGCCAACTCATCTGCAATCTATTTTAGAGATTCTTCCAGGACGTCTGTAAATGTCATTGATAATATGTGTTGGAGAACCAAAACACCTTTAGTTCCAAATAATGATGAAATAGAAAGCAGAGGTACATTGTGTAGCAGAACAACTTCCACTGTGTGGCCATGACTTTTCTGAAGCATATCGTTGTCTGCAGAGATTTCAGGTCATGGTTAAAGATTCTGGACTTGGACAAATGTAGTACAATGTTCAGACTTTTTTGTTTATGCTGTGGGTGGTATCTATTTATGAGGACATTTATAATCAGGTACCTTGCTGTGACTGTTGCTTCCAGAATCAGTTCTTCATTAGACATAACAGTGCCCAGAAAACACTAAGAAAGATTACACTTTATCTCTAAGGGTGAACATAGAACATATCTATGGCTGAACATAGAACATATCCCTATTATAAAGCAGACAATTCAGATCTCCAGTAACTGTCCAGTCATATGCCCTATAAAAATAAAGTTACATAAGTCCATGCCATCACAGGTTCCAAATTCATTGCCTACACAATCCCTAATTTTTAAAAAAATCACTTTATGCCCTTTTCAAAGAAATACTCGTTTGAGGACCTCTCTCTGCTATGACCAAGCTTTGAAACATTACACCGTTGATGATGGCCATTCTTTTCCAGACCCCAGATAAAATTTGGGGAGATATAAGATAAAGACCTAGACCATATCCTTTAATGAAAGGTGAATAAATAGCTTTTTTAAAAGTGAGAAATAAGAGAAATGTGGTACTACACAGTATTCTATTTTCTCTCCACTTCTAGTCAGAAGTGGGGATAAATATGGCATTTAGGGGCCAGACACAGCAGTCCCCAACACAAATGCTTCCAGAGGCTGGCAGATAACAATGTGTAAATTCCATACAGATTCAAATATTTTTAAAATATGAAGCCCATTGTATTAGTCAGCCAAAGGGGTGCTGATGCAAAATACCAGAAATTTGTTGGCTTTTATAAAGGGTATTTATTTGGGTCAAAGCTTACAGATACCAGGCCATAAAGCATAAGTAACTTCCTTCAAAAAGTTTGTTGCCATGTGTTGGAGCAACATGGCTGCCAACATTCAGCCTTCCTCTTCCTCTTAAGGCTCCATGGTCCCAGCTTCTTCCAATCTCAGCTGTAGGCCATCAGGCTCTCCAGGCTTTGTCTCTCTCCCCAGGGCTCAATTCTCTCTTGGCTCAAGCTTGCTTCTCTCCACAAGGTCAGCTGTAGACTATCAGGCGAACGGCTCGTCTCTCTTCCAGGGGCCTCTGCCATGTCTGTGGAGCTGTCTCTATTCCTCTGTGTTCTTCCCCTGTGTGTTTACTTCCCAGCTCAAAACTCCAACTCTCTTTTCTGCTGTGTAGTTTTCTCTGTGAGTCCCTGCCCACCAAGGGGGTGGGGACTCAAAGTCCTACTGACATGGCCCAATCAAAGCCCTAATCATAATTTAATCACACCCACGTACAGACCAGTTTACAAACATAATCCAATATCTATTTTTGGAATTCATAAACAATGCCAAACTGCCACACATCCATGAAACAAAACATGTTTTTAATTCTTTACTTAAACTCTTAGCCTTCACTAGAAGGAACTAAAAAAAATCCCACTCTCTTTCTATCTTCCCCTGCACCCCTCTCCATGTTCTAATGTTTTTAGTCCAACACTGATAATCATTAACAACTACATTTATTGGGAAATGTTTATATACAAAGCACTGAGCTAACTACTTTTAGAGGATTTTCTCATGTAATGATAGCAAGCAACCCTATGGGTTAGATATTATTACTATCCACATTTGACAAGTAAGGAAGCTCATATTTTGAGATAGCAGGTGATTTTCTCAAGTTCACACAGCCAGGAAGAGGTAGGACTGGGATTTGAAGGCATGCAGTCTGATTCCAGAATCCATTGACCACTACACTATATTGCCTGATATTTAAATTATACCTTTGTGTTAATTTTCTTAGAGTCTTGCAAAGGAATTAAACCTGAAAATTTCTCCTTGGCTCAGGGTTAATCATTCACTTTTCTTTTCCTCCAAGCAATCAGCAGAGCTGTACAGATTGTACAAGTCCAGATACTAACTTCTGGGTGGAGCATTAAAATAACTGACTTTCCAAATATGTACTGTGTTCTCTTTGTTAAACTGTCCAAGTGGCTATGCCGGGTTTTAGGGTGGGAGGATCACTCTGTCCATCACTGTTTCTACAGAGGCTACCACCTCCCATCCAACAAGAGCTGTCACTATTACCTCAGTCTCAATTTGCACCCCCCTTTTGTGCCCCTTCTGGGGTGGGGTATGCAGTTCATGTTTGAGAGTTAGAAAATCTGAGCTATGGCCTTAATGAACCCAACATACACATACACACACAAACATACACACACAGTCAATCTCCCTTCTCCAGAATGACAGCCCTTGAAAATTAAAGTTTGCTGACAATCCATGTTTGCTGGATCATAGATCTATGTTTTTCACCAGAGTTTCTCTCTCAAGTCCATCAATTCTTTCTACCTATCCTTGTCATCCAATCAGAGGCAAAATACATACATATTTCCAACAAAAAAAACCCTAGAATTTTCCCAGGAGGCACATTCAGCTCTTGAGTTATTTTTAAGAGTGTGTGGGGAAACTCTACACAGGCAAACTACATAGTTAAAAGTTAGCAACATCAAATCCTTTCCGCTGTTCAATGTAGGTTGGAACCTAAGCTTTCTTAACATTCTATAAGGTACACATTTTCACATTGGCCCATGAAAATCCATTTAACTCAATACTATGGAACTAAACTAAACCTTACTTCATTCACAAAATGGTCTGCCAGAAGGAATCTTTGTTTTGTCAAGATAGATAAACATTTCCCTCTTTAGCCAAGCCTCATTTAAATCCACTTTAAGAGTATAATGTTACACATGTCTACCAGATGTCCTTCTCCCAAATCATCTGGATTTATAAACTATTTATCACTACATTTTCTGCCAGAACTCTTGCAATTAAATTTATTTATTCAGAAAGGAGTTTCTCTTAAACGTCTATTAATATCTGAGTAGAGTAAAAACCAATTTATTTAATTCAATAAATAGTTCTGTGCTCCAAAACTAGACATTTGCCATTTGAGTATCTGGAGTAAATGTAACCCAAGAATATAATAACTTGGGTCCTCACAGCAGCTGAATCTCCACAATAAACATGTCTCTGCACATTCTTTGAGAATCAAACGACTGACTTTATGGATAGTTCTCTGAACTTTGCTCTAGGCCAAGCATTTTTCACATGTTTCTAACAGATTTGGATGGACCTACATGTATTCATGTCTACAGTGCAAGCTTGGCAGTTACTTAGGTAGCTACTAAAGATTTTATGATCATGTAGATATTTATTAGTGTGTATTTCTGTCTGAATTATTTATTTGCCTTTCAGCAGCACATATGGTTTTAGCAAATACAGTGGCTAGTTCCTCTTTTCAATCAAAATCGAAAAGCTTCATCCTGAGATTGTTATTGTGCTCTTCTGAGCACTTCCAACTCAAGAAAACCATATGGAATCTCAACGGAAAGTCACTGCCAATCAAGACTGGCTTGACCCCGCCTGTTTAAGAAATGACATTTCCTTTAAATCTGGGTTTAAAGACCAAATGTTCCTCTTCTATTCGTTTTCATTTCTAGTCACTGCCCAATAAGTTCATTGGCCACATGTCCTTCCAGTTCTACCTCTGAGTCTTCATTCACATCCTCCCATTGCTTCACAAACATATGTCTATAGATACATCTACATAGTTAAACTGAGGACAAATTTCCCCATATTTTTTTTCTGTATATCTTTTATTCTCCCTCTACTGTCCCACAAAGAATAAACAGATAAGTATAATTTATGATATAGCATAATTCCAATTCTTTTAAAGTTTAAAAAAATTTTCTATAGGTCCTTAAATTTAAGTTGGGAGAAATGAACATGGTAGTAAGCTTTCTTTTTAGTCCTGGTTTTTACTTTGAGCTTGCATTATCACACACTTCATTTATTTTCTCTCTCATATGGTACAGTTTTAATTTGTTCAAAAATTTTATTCCTTACTATATACTACATACAAGTGTTAGCAAGGGTTTTAAGTGAAATACCAACAGCATCCTGGCAACTATCATAAATGATTAAAGACTGGTGGGGATTATGGCAAACAGTACAGTGTGTACTGTATCTAAAGAAGAAGACAAGTGCTGTCAAATGAAATGCAGGGCCATTATTAACAGATCATGTACATTATCAAGAGAATCCCAAATACCCCAATGTTTAAATATTAGCATTTACATCAAACATTTTGGAACACTTTTCCTGCTAAATCAAATATACAGCCCCACAATTTGCAACCTCTATAAAGCACAGTTAATTGGTAGCAGCATCGACTAGACTGGCCTGAGCCAGTCCCAGATGAGAAAACCCACTGGAAAACCCACTGGAAAAGGGTATATTTGGTAGCAGGAGATAAGAGAAAGGAGTTCAAGCAGTGCTGAGTATATGTAGATTAGGATTTCTTAACCTTGGCACGATTTACACTTTGAGCCAGATAATTGTTTGCTGTGCTGTTGTTTAGCAGCATCCCTGACTTCTTTCTACAAGATGCTGGTAGCACTGCCTCCTGTCCCGACATGTGACAACCAACAATGATACCAGTCATTGTCAAATGTGCCACAAGGGGCAAAATTTCCTCCAGTTGTGAACCACTGATATAGATTATGGTAGTAATAAGGAATGGGATTTAGCATCAGCACACTGTCTTGTAGGGTGGTAGATGAGTGGTCTGACCAAAGTAGGAACAGAGAAGCATGGAGAGTGGGAAAGAGCAAATAAGCAGTGTCACAAAGATGGAGTCAGAGAGATCAAGTTTCCCCCTGTGGGCCCAGGGAACAGGGGTGGGACAGTGGTTCTCCAGGGACTGGAAAGAACCAAGGGCATGGCAATCCAAGACTGGAACTCTTGAACAAGGATTAGGAACAAGGCAATAAAACAGTTACTTAAGCCAAGGAATGAAGTATAAGTGGACCTATGGGTCAGGATGACTGCCAAGCTATACTTTGAACTAGGAACATGGCTGAGTTCAAGTTTGGGGCAGGGTGAAGCTTACAAGTGAGAGTGGAAAGTTCCAAGCTGTGGGAATTAGAGTAATGATGAGGCAGGGACATAGTGTTCTTTGTAATCAGGGAAGGCATGAAACAGGATGAAGGACATCTATCAGGTGTCTCTCCTACCCAGGAGCTTTGTACAGCTGAAGAGAATAACTTGGGTCCTGGGAGCTGATCCTTCATTTTGCTTTGCTTTCAAGCACTCTCACTGGTAACTCTAACAGAAACCCAGCAAAGGCAGGGACCTGTCCATGGCTTCTTTCCTAGAATACTGGTAAGCCATTTCCCAACTCTAAAGCCAGTTCTTTGTCAACTGGGGAGAAAGGTAATTGAGGGTCTCGGGAGAGGACTCTGAGTAGCATTAAATCTTGTGATTGTCTCCCTAGGACCAAGGAGAATGTTGTCCATTGTTATATAAGGGAAAAGGCCAACTCAGAGTTTCTATTTCCATTTTAATTCATAGTTCCCTCCCTCACCATTGAAAATCAAAGTTTTTAAGAATCTGCCTGCCTCAAGGGTCTCAATTGGCAACAAACTGAATGTGGTCCATGGGTGTTTTGTTTTAAAACAGTATTTTTAAAGTTGGGGTATTTTCACATTAAAAATAAAGATATTGGAGACTTCCAGGAAGATGGAGGATTAGAGAGGTGGAGGGATAACTTCTTCCCTGGAAAAAATAGCTAGAGGACAGGCAGAGACTGGAGGGCTGCTCTGGGGCTCAGGACACCAGGGAAAGATGAGACACCACCCAGAAAAGAGGGGCCAAAGGAAAGGCATCTCAGCTGGCTGAAAAATTCAGTGAGTAGAGCTGCAAAAGCAGCAGCAGGCACCCATTCCCCCACATATGGAGCAAATAGCAGTGTGCAGACTGCAGCAGCTGTGGACTGCAATGGCTGCAGACTGAGGGGGTTGAAGGGCTCCTCTTCCCCAAGAAAGGGGAGAGGGAGGGACACAGACTACAGCAAGTTCACATTTGGGCCAGTGAATTTGGTCTGCTGTGTTGGAAGGGTCCCACACTTCCAGGCTGGGTGGGGCTGCAACATTGTTTGCCCTGAGAGCCAGCTGGGAGCTAAAGATAACTTGCCTTCTCAAACCTCCTCCTACTGGCCCAGGCTGGTTGCTGAGGAGGCAGAGGGAGGAAGGGTGTGGCCAGCCAAGGGGAGAGAACAGCCTCTGAGAAATTTTGCTTGTGAGGCTTGGCCAGCCCTGATGACTTTGCTTCTGCACCCTCCCCACACACACACCTGCCTGAGGAGTTACTCTGAATGCATTCCTCCCTAGCACCTGGGGTCTGAGCTTAGCTGTCTGCCAAAGAGGACCATCTGCTGGCCAGACCAAAAAAAAAGTGCACATAAAAGAAAAATAATCAATAACTGAAAGGGGCAAGCAGGTGCCTTTACTGCCACCCTCTTCAAAGTCCTTGGAAACTGGCCTGCACCCCATTACTAGGTCCTTAGCCTTGGTTTGAGCAATTAAACAGTGTTCTAAATATCCAGAACAAATTGAACTAAGAGTCAAAGAATGGTGGAAGCACACAGCTACTTAACAGTAAATCCCTAGGCAAGAGAGAGAAACTGAACATCAAAGTAAACTTGGCATCAGAACAGATGCCTAGACATCAGAGAAAATTACAAGCCATACAAAGAAAAAGGAAGATATAACTCAGGCAAAGGAACAAATTAAAGCTCCAGACAAGACTCAGGACTTGAAAGAGCTAATCAATGAGGTTCACACAAATCTTCTAAATCAAATCATGGAGTTGAAGGACTAAAGAAATAAAACACATTAAGATGACACTAAGTGGGCACAAAGAAAAATTCGAAGTTTTGGATAGAAAAATAATAGAGCTTATGGAATGAAAGACACAATAAGCGAGGTTAAAATACAATAGAGGCACACAATGCAGATTTGAAATCATGGAAGAAAGAATCAGCAATGTAGAGGAAAGAACAACTGAATTTGAAGAGAGAGAACAGAGAGAGAAAAGAATGGAAAAAATTGAGCAGGGGCTCAGGAAGTTGAATGGTAACACGAGGTTCACCAACATACATGTTATGGGAGTTCCAGAAGGAGGTGAGAAGGGAAAAGGGACAGAAAGAGTATTTGAGGAAATAAAGGCTGAAAATTTCCCAACTCTCATGAAAGACGTGAATATATGTGTCCAGAAAGCACAGTGTACTCCAATTAAAATAAATCTAGGGGC